>SRPW01000147.1:0-36540 GCA_018360225.1 Claviceps pusilla | reverse complement strand
AGGTGTAGTACATTATAAAGTTATAAAGAGAAGGAACACTTAAGTTATAGGTAGGTGGTTAAGTGTATATATAGTTAAAGTTATTTATTATAAAGAGAAAGGGGGAGCGGAACCCTTCTATATATAGTAGGTTCTACTATTATATATAAACTATAATAGGTCCCCCCTTTATAGAAGAAAATATAGCTTATTCTAAGCTATATAAATTAAGAAAAAAAGGAAAAAAAAGGAAAGAAAGTAAGTTTATAGTAATCTACCTATAAAGTTAAGAAATTAAAAGGAAAAAGAAATAAGCTATAGGAGTCTATATATAGCTAGGTTATAAACTAACCTATAAAAGTTATATAAATAAGAAAAGGGAATATAAGTAAGTAAGTTAGTATAGATATCTATATCCTCTATAAAACTATTAAAACCTCTAAGGTTTACCTCTAGTTTACTACTATATTCCGCGCTATTGCTACTTGCTTTTATTGCCTATAGATACATTACTATTACTAAGGGACTTATAGCTACTAGCTGCTTTAAAGTTATTAAGGTTTATAGTATAGCTTTAGTATACTATTATAAAGTAGATATTTTTAGTAAGGGAGCGTTAAACTATAGGGTTAGCTAGAACCTTTTTAAAGATTTCCTACCCTTTATAGTTAGCTATAATATTAAGGGTATAAATATTAAAGGTTATTACTATAGCCTTAGCTTCTTCCTAATATTAGGAGAACTCTATATTATTATAGAAATATACTATACTAAGGTTAAGCTTCTGCTTAGTTTTAATAATACTTATACTATATTAATCCTTTTAAGTATTATTAGTATAAAAGTTATAAGTTATCTTATTAGCTAGCGTTTAAATATAGGTAGTAAGTATTTAGACTTTTTTAGTGCTAATATAAAGAACCTTATAATATACGCTAGTGAAATATAAGTAATACTTAATAAAAATACTAGTATAGTCTCCTATTAGTCTATAATAAGTAAGGGGGATACGTTTAGTGTTAGGATAGTTATAGGTTTTAGTAAAATAAATAAAGAAATTAATAAGCTATTAGGCTTATAGGATTCTAAGGAGGATAATCCTATTTTAAAGGTTTATTATATCCTTAATACTATTTCTAGCATAGACTTAAAGGTCTTACCTAATAAAAGTTTTATTAATATAAATAGTAATAGTTAGAGAGAGCTAAATAAAAGTATTTATACTAAGTTCTATAATATAGTGAATAAAAACTATATTTAGTTCTAGTAGGCTACTATTTATTAAAAGGCAGTGTAATTTATAGATCTTATAAAGCAGGAAGGTTCTATAGAAACTATCTTTAATAAGGTCCCTAGTGGTTATAATATAGGATAATTTAAAAATAGAGGGTTTTCTTATTTATTCTACGCTACCTATAGTATTAGCACTATAGTAAGCCTTAAAATATATATTACCTAGCTTAGTAAAAAGATTAAGTGTTTCTTTATAGTTTTAATTAATTTCTTCCCTAGTAAAAAGGGTCTCTTAAAGTAGCGTTAATATTATATAGCTAAATATTATAGTTTTAGTGTTAAGACTAAAGAAAACCTATATAGCTATATAGGGAAGATAATAGTTTTATATAAAAAAGTAGCTATAAAAAGAATAGTAAGAAGTGTAGTAAGGTATAAAGAAAACGCTAATAATAGTAATAAAGAAAGTAAAGGGAGTAACTTATAATAAAAAGGTAATAGTATTATTAATTAAAAGAAGGTTATAAAAGGGTTATAATAAGGTAAGTTTTTTTATACTTAGTAATATACTTAGGCAGCTAAGCTATAGCCCTAGCTAAGTAAATAAAGACCCTTAAATATTGTTATTTTCTATAACCTAAGGTAGGTGCTAGTATAGGTAAGGTTTCCTATATAAATAAATATATAGTTTTTATAGCTTAAAGTTAAGAATACTTATATGCCTTATTTACTACTATTATTATCTAAATATAGGTAGAATCCTATAAGGATTTTACATTCCTAGTAGCAGACATTATAAATATTAAGTAATCCTACTAAACTATTATATTTCCTACTAACTCTATTCTCTTAAGGTAGGTAAGCAATATAGAAAATTAGAAACTACTTACACTTATATAACTACTAGAATTTCTATAATAAGGTACTACTAAATAATAGTGTAAGAAATAATAAAAGCACTAAAATATTTTACTAAAGGGATTAATAGAATCCCCCTTTTATAATATAGTCTTTAAGCTACTTATAGTAGCTAGCTAGCGTTTACTATATATAGAATACCTTAACTAGGGAGTTAGGGTCTTATCCCTAGTATACTTAGTAGATCTTATTATAGTAGAAGTCTTAAGGGTGCCTATAGTTTTAATAGTTTATACCTTAGCCTTAATAGCCTTTACTTTAAACTAAAGTAATTTAATAAAGAATTTAATAGTAGAAATTAAAGCTATTATAATAAACTTATACTTTTCTAATATAGTAAGATAGGATTCTATATCCTTAATAGCCTTTACTATAGTTATAAACTTAATAGCTTTTATAATTCTAGTGTTAACTATTTCTAAAGTGTTAGTTTTTATAATATTATAAATATTTATAAGGCCTTTAATGCTATTATAGTGTTTTTAGAATATCTTACTATAGTCTATTATAGTAGACTAGAGGGCTACTATAGCTATCTCTAATGCTATAATGCATACAAAAACCTTATTATATATGCTTAATAACTACTTAGATATAGTAATAGCTACTTAGGCGCTTAGTTTAAGAATCTTTATAAGATAGAACTTACTAACTATTACTAGAAAGCTACTAAGGGTCCTATTTAAGTAGCTAAAAGCATTGCTAATATATTTAGTAATAATAATAAACTTTACTAGGAGCTAGAAAGTTTAGTAATAGTTTTTATAATTATTTCTATCTTCTTAAATAAAAACTGCTATTTAAAGGGAGTTCTAAGTAGCATAAATTATAAGGAGTTTTAATTTACTTTTAGCTTAAGCTTTATTACCTTTTATAGTAGCTACTATAGCCTTATTGCTTTAGGCCTTAAGTCCCTTAAATATATTAATATAATAGGCTACTACTTCTAAGTATAGCTTATAAAAGGGATTATCTTTTTTAATACTAAATCTATTATAGCTAATTCTAGCTTCTACCCTAGTAAATTCTATACTATAGATATAGAGGGTATCCTTAAGGGTCTAATCCTTCTTCTTAGGTCCTTGCTTATTAGTGTATTACTACTTTATATAGTTCTTTCCTATATTAACTGTAGCAATAAAATTAATATTATCTAATGCATTATAAGGTATATATACATTGCTATTAGCTCTTATAAATTAGCAAAGGTACTAATGCATTATAGTATTAGTAATGCGCTTTACTGCTTCCTTAGTAGTAGTTATTAGCTTATTAGTTAGGTTTATTAAGAATAGGCCTATTAGGGTCTCCTTTTTAATATTATTAGTATTATTTAGCTCCTAGTTAGGGTTTGCGTTATCCTTATTAGGGATATTCTTATCTATATTATAGTTAGCTATAGTAAGCTAAGGTATAATATAGGGTATGCCTAAGTTATTACTATCTTTACTATAAGATTTACTGCTTTAGATAGCTAAAGTACTCTTTAGCTAGCTAGTTAAAATATTAGTCTTTTAAAGATAGGAATTAAGTATAAAACCTAGTAAGTTAGCTAGGTTAATATTATAGAAATCTATACTATTCTTAAGGTTTAAAGCTAATTACTTAAGGAGGATTATAGAAAGTTAGTAGTAAGGAGAGGGTTTAATAAGGGCTTTAATATATAAGTATAGGGAGAAATATAGGAGTTTACTATATATATTCTACTAAGCCTTCTTCTAACTTAACTTTTGCTAAATATTAATATAGTAATTAGTAAAACTAGTGCTAAGAGCCTTAAGTTAGTGGATTTAATATACTATAGAAAGCTTTAAGGAGGTTAAGGGTTTAGGTAGTATATTTATATAGGCTAAGGAAAAATATAAATTAAGTATAAATAACTACTATAAGAAAAAAGGTAATAGTATATAGATTTTAAAAAAAAAAGGAATAAAAAAGTAAAGGAAAGAAAGTAAAGAAAAAGAGTAAAGAAGTATAGGAAAAGAAGGATTTTATATACTTTAATAGGGCTTTTATAAAGGTAAGTTTAAGGTAAGCTCTTATAGTATATAAGGAGTTAGAAAATAATTAATATTTTCTACTAATAGGGAATTCCCTATATATATTTATAAAATTAAATATAGAGCTAGCATTATTAGGATTTATTAATTAGGAGGCGCTATAAGGCCTTTTTTATAGTATTCCTTATTCTAATTAATAATATTCCTTATAAGGTACTTATTAACTATCTTAGTAGCATTAATATATATTTCTTCCTTAAAAATCTACTAATTATCCTTAGTAGAGTATCCCTTCTAGTAGACTAAGAAGTTAATATAAAGCTTCTTACCCTTTTTTTAAAAGAATTATATATAGTAATCTTAGATTCTCTTAATTTCTTAGTAGTCTGCCTTTTCTAATTTAGTTAAGTTTATTAGTAATAGCGCTAGCTTAATTTTTTTAAAAAGGTTTTTATTTTACTATAGTTTCTAAATATAAGCTATAGAAACTACTAAATAAACCCTTAAAGTTAGTAAAAAGTTAAGGTAGAAGGAGAGAGGAGAGATTTATTCTAAAACCTTATATAGTTTAATACATTAAGGAGACTATTTCTTTTTAGGCCTACCTAGAAGCTTATATTCTAAGTATAGCTTAAAATATACTATATCCCTAATATTAATATCTACTAGGTTATACCTAGAGTTATATTAAATTTTTATAAGTATAGCTACTATTATAATAATATACTTAGCCTCCCTTTAGTATAACTTCTAAAGCACTAAGAGGTTAGTGTTATTAGGATCTATAATAGATTTATTTAAATCTATAAAAAGGTTTATTACTATAAGTAGTTTATAACTAAATATAAGTTTATTAGGTAATTAGTTAATTAAAGCTATAGCTATGTTATTAAGGTAGTGTTAGAGTGCTAGAAGTATTAAAGGCTAAGGGATATTTAAATTAGTTATAGTATAATACTATACTATAATAATTATAGTTTAGTTTTTATGCTTAGCTATACTATTAGTTTATAGGTAATATACTATAGCTATAAGGAATTTCACTCCTAGCTTATAGAAAAGTATGGTTTAGAGGTTAGAGATAAATTTAGGGTTCTAATTACTAATGATTTCTTATAGTAGCCCCTAGTTAGTAAGGTAGAGTCCCTTAAGTAGAAGTTTAGCTTAGATTTCTACTAAATACTTTTTATAGCTAAAGATAAGGATTATTTTCTTATTAAAGAGATAGTTTACTAAGTAAAGCAAATTATAGGTAGTGAATCCTTTTACTGCTTATATTATATTTATAGAGCTAACTTCTAGTATATTAGTAATAAAATCTAATAAAATACTATAGAAAGGCCCGATAGAGGACCACTTCGACGCCGATGAAATCCACGGTATTATCAAAAGCCTAGCGAGTTGGAAGGCGCCCGGACTTAACGAACTTCCAGCTAGCTACCTTAAAGTATGCGGCAAGCCCCTAGCTAGAACCCTTGCACACCTACTCAATGCATGCTGCCGTATTGGCTACTACCCAGCGCTATTCCGGAAGGTAAAAGTGGTTATTCTGCGCAAACTAAGCAAAACCTTAGTGGAATAATAAAGGGCAGGAGCCTAGCGCCCTATCTTACTTTTTAGTATTATTAGAAAGGTATTAAAAGCAGTAGTAGTAAGCTAGCTTACCCTTATAGCTAAGTTAGGTAGGGCTTTACCTAACCTATAAATAGGCAATAGAGCAGATAGATTAATAGAAGTTACGCTAAGCATTTTAGTAGAATTAGTGTAGGCAGTATAGCACTATAGCAGCATTATATTACTACTTTAGTTAGATATATTAGCAGCCTTTAACACTATCTATTATAAGTAGTTATCTTATACCCTTATTACTACTAGCATCCCTATATAGATTATAGCATAGACCTACTCCTTTACTGCTAAATATATAGCTAGCCTTTTTTTTAATAATAAATTTATAAGCCCCTTACCTATAACTATAAGGGTACTATAGGGGTTACCTATCTTCCCTATTCTATTTTTACTCTATATTACCCTATTATATATAAAGCTTTAGGTAGTATAATCTATGCTTATTATAGAATTTTCTAATAATATAAACATACTAGTATATAGATAAATAGTAAAGGAGACATAGGACTGCCTTAAGACTATATAGTTAATTTACTAAGAGTGGTTTAAAGAATTAGGCCTTAAGTTTAACTTAGGAAAGAGTAAACTTATATACTTTACTAAATAATACATTACTATTATAACACTAGTCTAGCTTAGCACTAATATAGTATAACTAGTTTAATCCGCCTACTTCCTTAAAGTATAGGTTTATTATAAACTTTACTAAAAGGCACACTAAAACTAAGTTAAGTTAAAACTACTATAGTAGTGACTTACTCTTATATTGCTAGTGGCTTTAACTTAGGGATACTTACTATATAATATAAGGCTTCTATATATATAGGTTATTTAAAGCATTATTATATATAGTATAGAATTACACTATACCCTTACTAATATTAGTAGTAAAGCATAAGGTATAGCTAAGGTATTTATTTCTAAATAAACTAAGTACCTAAGAATAGTAACTAGTGCCTTTAAGGCTATACTATATACCTTAGTTAAAACTAAAGCAGCAGTAGCTCTAATTAACCTCTACCTTAACTACTATTTACTATACTTTTATTAATAAATAAAGGCTAATAGAATAGCTAAGTAAATATATAGTATATACGCTGTAATAGTGGCTTAACTCTAACGCAGACTAGCATGCTAAGAATATAGACACCTGCTATAGTAGGATAACTGCCTAAACTATATACTATTCCTAAACTAGCCCTATAACTACTTACTAAAACTATCCTTTATTAAAGCACTAGCCTTAGAATAAAAGGACTATTAGTACTAGAAAAGAACTACTATATAGGCACACTAAACTTATATTAGCTATATAGTAGTAGAGCTTAACCCTAACTTTACCTCTACTACTAAAGTTATTTATCTCTACTTAGGCCTTACTAAGTATAAATCTATAGCGCTTATATAAATATATATAGAATAAATTAAACTTAATACCTTTCTTTTTAGCTAATACATTCCTAAGGTAAAATTACTAATATATAGCTACTAAGCTAATAATAAAAACTACTACTATATTTTACTATTTTATAAAAATTTTAACTATCTCTACCCTATTAATATAAGTGTATACCTAGTATAAAACTAATATAAAGTTAGGGAGGCTTTTAAAAACAATAAGCTAGTAACTACTCTTACTAAGTAGCTTATTTTAATAGAGCATATCCCTTAGTTTTAGCTTATAAAAAGCTTATAAAATTAGTAGGCTAAGGATATTAAGGATATAATATAATATAATACCTAGCGTAGCATAGGTATAGAGGCAGAGGGAAGCTATATAATAGGCTAAGCGCTTAAGTCTCCTATTTTGCACCACACACTCTCCTACAACGCTAGTTAAGTTTAGCTAGCAGCGCACTACTTCTTATAATTAGAACTAGCGCGGAGCTACTATAGCTCCGCTACAGAACATAGAAAAAGGTTATATATAGGTTTTCCTCCCTGTTCTAGGGTTTTTCCTATATAGTTTAAGTAGCGGTGGTACTAGTATTGGGCTCACAAGCCTGACTAGTGTAATAATAATAATAATACTATAGAAAGGCACTAGCTTTATTTAAAGGGGTTTTATTTTTTTTAGGGCTTAAGATTAGAAAACTATATTTTCTCTATAGATATTATAGTACACTATATAGGTATGTATCTAGCTACTTATTTATAGAAAGCAGATAGTAGAGAGCTTCTTAGCTATTCTCTTTATATTAAAGTAATAAGTATTATTATAAGTAAGCTAAAGGAGAGCTTTTATATAGTTTTAAGGGATATAAAGTTAGTATAATTCTTTTAAATTATAGTAGTAGAGAAGTCTATTGTTTTAAAGGTCCTAGCTATATAGGGGAATTTATAGTTAGTTTTAATTAGCTTAGTATTGCCTCTCCTTATATATAGTAATACCCTTAATAATTTAGCTATACTTTATATTATACTAATACCCTACTATAATAGAATGCTTTAGGTTATTATTTATAATAATAAATACTATAAATTCCTCTTTAAAGTATATATAAGTATTAAGTTTATTAAATTTACTATAGTTAGCTACTTCCCTATAGCTAATGTTAATAGGTAAGCAAGAGAGTGTATTAGAAACTATATTTAAAATGCTAGGGATATAGATAATGTAGATTTTAAACTATAAGAGATAATTTGCAACCTTAGTAAGCTTAAGGTTAGCCTTATTAAGATTTATTATTATAAGTAAGGTATATTAAATAATGCCCTTTGCTAGTAAGTGATTAGTAATAATATTTATAGCTAATAAGTTAGATTAAGCTATTTTCCTTAGCTTCCTTATCCCCTATATAATAGTAGTAACCTCTGCTTCTATTAAGCTATATCTCTTTTTAATAGCTAAGGTTAGCTAGAAAAGAAATAAAATAGGGTAGAGTTTATTACTACTAATATCCTTCCTAGGGATACTAGTATTATTTTAGTTAATTACTAATTAAAAAGTATATAGGCTAAAACCCTTTTTATATATATTAACCTTAAAGAAAAGAGGCCTCTTAGGGTTATAATACTAAAGTAGAATTTTAGTGTATAGGAGTTTTTAAATTGCTTTAAAGAATGTAATTTCCTACTTAAAGGGTGTGAAACTTGCCTACTAAGCTATGTATTTTTATGCCTACTTAAATAACTTAATAAAGAGCTTATTTTTTTTATAAAAATTCTAAAGTATTTTAGTTTTCCTATTCTATAGGGGTTTAATATATAGGTTAAACTAGGGAACCCCTATATAAAGGAATCTAACTATCCCTATAAAGGTTTTAAAGCTTAAGAGTATAGTAGGTATTTAAAGGTTTTTAAATACCTTAATATAGTTATTAGTGTTAATAATGCCCTCTATATTTATAATAAAACCTAAAAGTTAAATTAATAAATAGCTAATAAATAACTTCTTAGCTATAATATATAAGTAGTACTTTTTAAGGATTTTAAATATAATCTTAAGGTAGGCTAGGTACTCTTTAAGGGTATTAGAGAAAATTATAATATTATTAATATATACTTATATAAAGGCGTAGTATTTATAGAATTACTTATTTATAAAGCGCTAAGTATATACTAGGGAATTCTTATATTCTTATATTATAATATAGAATACTTTAATTCCTTTTTTAAAGATAATTACTATTCTATTATAGTGTTTATACTATACTAGGAGTTAGTTAAAGAAACTAGAGGCATTAAGAAGGGATATTTAATACTTTCTATATATATCCTTTATAATATCCCTTTAGTTAGGCAAAGGGTATATATTTAAAATAATAATATTATTTACTAGCTTTATATTAATTACTAACCTTCCTTTATATTCTTTTCTAGTGTTATACTAAATAAAAAAGCTAGGGTATAGGCATAGTGCCTTTTCTTTTACCTTAAGGTAGAATACCTTACTAGCTTTATACTTTTTATTAAAGATTTTAAAGAATTTCTTAAAATCTTTTTTACTTAAATAGTATACCTATAAGGGTTTTAACTAATTTTACTAACTATTAATAAAGTTAATATATATCTGCTCCTCCTTAAGTATTAGTACTACCCCTTAGTTATAGTAAATATTATATTTATTAGTAAGTTTAATAAGTTTTTCTATAGCTACTAGGTTAAGATTTGCAATTTTAACGCTAAATTTATTTATAATAAATAGGATATTATCTAGGTATATAATGCTATATAAAGGAATACTACTATTAACTACCCTAGGGTTAAGGTTATTAGTAGTGCCCTTATTATCTCTCTCTACCTTAGAAGGAAAGATATTCTTTAGTACTACTAGCTTTTTATAGCCTTATAGAATATTAATATTATAACTATAAAAGGCAGTAAAGGTCTTAATATTATTTATAGTAAAGTAGGAGTTTACTATATCTAGGCTTTAAAGGTTCCCTAGCCTTTAGTTAGGCTTAATATAAATTAAAAGGTTTATAAAGTTATAAATTAGTAAGCATTTTACCTGCTTATAATCTATAATACTATTAAAAATCTAGCGGTTCTTTAAGATAAAATAATAGATATTAGTGGCCTTATATACTATATAGTCCTTCTAGAAAACTAGCATTAATTCTAAGCTATATAGCAGTATAGTAATATAGTGTGTTATAATAACCCTCCTAGTTAGGACTATATTAGTAGGGCGGAAAATATAGCTAGGTATAGTTATATTATATATAGATTAGAAAATAACCTTAGGGTTAATAAAGTTAATTTTAATACTATAATTATATATAAAATCTATGTTAATTAATAATTTTAGTATAAGTTTCTTTATTATATTAGTAGTTATAGTAAAGTAATTAAATACTAACTTTTCTTTAGCTTTATTCTTAATATAAAAGTTAAAGGTAGTGGTTTTAGTAATATAGAAGGAGGAATTTACACTATTTATAGGTTTAGGCTTTTAAGTTCTTTATTAAATATTATAATTATTTTATTAAAGCTACTCTTTATTAACTAGTATTAATAAAGTTTCTATATTAAGGTAGATCTTATAATCCTGCCTTTAGTTATTAAAGTAAAGGTTTACTTTAAAATAAGTAGTTACCTTCTTTTTTCTAGTAATTTTTAATTAATATAGCTATACTATAGCTTTAATAACTTAACTATTAGTTAGTCCTTTAAATACTATAATTTTTTTATAGTATATATTAAGGGGAAGTGTAGGTTCCTTAGTATAGAAAGTGTTTATAAAGTTAGATTTATCTTTATTAGAGTTGCTTTTAATAACTCCTTTCTTAACTATATAGTATTTTAATAATACTAGGTAGAACTCTTTAGCTTTTATGTTTAAGTTATTTATTATAACTATATAGTTTATATTATTACTATCCTTAAGTGCCTACTTTTTATAAAATTAAGGTTAATAGCCTTTATAGTTATATTAAGGGCGCCTAAAGGAGTTATAGTAATAGGTTTTAGCTTTTTTATATTACTTAGGGGCATTTAATTCTTTAGTATAGAAGGTAGCTACTAATATGCCTCTATTAAAATCCTTAGGGGACTACTATAGGGCCCCTTTATAACCTTTATAGGAATAACTATAATTAGGTTAAAAAGGGTATAATTAGCCTTATAGTTAGTAGTTTCTATATTTATATCTATTACTAGATCTATAATACCTTTTATAGCTTTATAAGTATTAGTAATAACTACTCTATTAGTATTAAGGTAGACTATAGCTACCTTTATAGTAGCTATTACGCTAGGGGGGTTTATTCTAATAAGCATTAACGCTATAGTAAAGGGGATCCTTAGCTATAGAGTCTAAGTTCTTTATAAGGAAGTAAGTAAAAGACTAGATTTTATTCTTCTTAACCTTATAATAGGTTTTATTACTTAAGATAAAGTCTTTTAAGTTTTATTTTTTACTTTTTACTAAATTAATATATATATTATAGTAGTTTAATTCTACTAGTTAGGAATAGATTTAATAAAGTTTTATATAAAGTTTGTAGTAAAGGTATATAAAGAGCTAAAGATTAGTGAATTCCTTATTAGCTTTAGTATAAAAAAAAATCTTAGTAATAAACTTATATAGTAATGTCTTAAATAATATATTATCCCTAGTAAATTTAGCTTAATTAAGCTATACTATAGTGTTTTAAATCTTAATACTAAATTCCTTTTTAACTATAGTAAATACTAACTTAAGGTTATAGAAAATTATAGCCTTTTCTATATTATTAAGATATTAATAGTATTATATATAGGTAGTGCTATAGAAGAGGTATTATACTTAGTATTTAATCTATTCCTAGTAATTAGAACTAGTATAACTATAGTAGTCTTTAACTACCTAAATCTAAAGGTTTATATTTATAAAGATAGTAGATTTGCCCTTATACTTAATAGCTTTACTATTAATATTATTTAAATCTATCTTAGGGTTAAGATACTTAATATTACTAAGCTTCTATAAGGGTTTTATTAAATAGTTTATTATTAAAAGGGCTTAAACTATAGGATTCTTATAAGGGTTTTTATTCTTAGGTTACTATTTTATAGGTATAAATAATGGTTTCTAAGTATATATAGCATTCCTTAGGTATAGCTTATTGTAAAGTAGGGGGTTATATAAAGCCTTATAAAATTCCTTATTTACTAAGTATCCCTTAAGCTAAAAGGTTTTAGTATAGTAAGCATTAAAGGTTATTATATAAGCTAGTTATGCTTATATACCTATTATTCTAAAGAATGCTATAAAATACTATATATTTAAGGTTAAAGCCTACCTTAAGGTAAATAGAGGGTATTAAGCTAGTTTTATAGTTTACTAGTAAGATTTAGCTAGTTTAAAGGCTTCTAAGGTAGTAGTTAAGTAAGTCACTATATTACTAATTTCCTTTATATTACTATAGCAGATCTTATTAAGGGTAGCCTCTTACTAGTTATGTATATTAGTAAGAAATTGCTAAAATTTATTATATATATTAGGCTTATACTATTGCCCTTAAGTCTCTATTACTTATAAAGAGGGTATATATTTTACCTAACTATTAAGGGAGTAGGAGATTATCTTATTTTAGTTAATTTCTATAGAATTTAATAATACTCTTAAAAGAGGATTTAATATACTAAAAGTTATATAAAAATAGATTCTTATTTCTAGGATAGTTTCTTAGTAGGAGCTAGCATTAATATAGTCTTTTTCTTATAAAAAGGTATTATTTTTTTTAGTATAAGATAAAATATTTAGGGTCTTTAAAGGTTCTTTAATTTTTATACTTACTAAGTCTTCTATTAATTTATTCTCTAGAATGCTATATATACCTATAATATTAATGTTTTCCCTATATTTTAGGCTATTCTTTAGTGTAGTAATATTATTCTTTAATGCTAAATTTGCTTATTTAAAGAGGTATTCTAGCCTAGCTCTATAAATAATACCTTCTACTATTTTCCACTTAGCATTAACTATAGTAAAATCTATAGAGTTTTAATAAATAGGTCTTTTAATAGCTAGGGGCTTTAGGTAAATCTAAAGGTTATTATTAATATATTAATATCTAGTAAGAGTTTAAAGGTTTTTAATGTTTTCTTATAATAAAAGCAGTCTTTTCCTATTCTTAAGGTTAGGGAAGTCTTAGTAAAAAGCCTAAAAATAGTAGATTTACTATAGTTAGTTTTCTATAATAAAGCTAGTAATTAGAGAATTTAGGCTAATAGGTAGGCTTTGCTAGTTTTCTCCTATTATTAATATAAGGTTTACAGTTTTTATTATTAGCTCTTATATAGTAAATAGGTATATAAAAGAAACAGTAATTACTATTACTTATTATATACTAAATGTTATATATAAGTTAGGGGTACTTATATAATAGGTATAGTACATTATAAAGTTATAAAGAGAAGGAACATTTAAGTTACAGGTAGGTGGTTGAGTGTATATATAGTTAAAGTTATTTATTACAAGGAGAAAGGGGGAGCGGAACCCTCCTATACGTAGTGGGTTCCGCCGTTATGTGCAGACCGTAACAAGAATTAGCATTTTCTTATAATTACTATACCCTTAAATTATAAGCTTTAATTTCTTATATGGCTAATTAATCCCTTTACCTTTAACTTTCTATACTATATAAGAGTAAAAGAGGTATTAATTTCTATACTCTTCTTTATTAAAAGTTATAAATTTAAATATACCTCTTATTAATAATACATTAATCTTAGCTTAGTTTAACTTTTTAAAGGGTTTACCTTTTCTAGTAATTTTACCTTACCTTTTAAGGTTTACTATAAATTAGGTATTATTTCTTTCCTTTACTATAATAAAAGCTATAATAGTATTTTAATGCCTTAAAGTTATTAGTTCCTCCTTTTTATTATTAAATTTCTTCTTTTTCTCCTTTATATACTACTCCTTTTTAATCCCTTCTCTCTTTATACTTTTATCCTTATTCTTCTCTTTCTTTTTATAGCTAATAGCCTTTTTTATTACCTTTTAGCCCTTTCTTAAAGAGAAGGGTAAATTATACCTTAAGCTATTAGTATATATACTAAGGCTATTATAAGGAGTGACTATAAATTTACCTAGCACTATTAATCCCTTTAATACTACCCCTCCCCTTAAATTCCCTTAGCACTATTACCTTTTTATTATTCTCCTTTTATATACCTTTCTTTTAGTGCTAGCTCTTTTTCTTTCCTTTAGTATATTATAAAGGGTAGTAATAGATTTACTTTTATAAAGAGGTTCCCCTAAGGGGTACTTTTTTTTTAGTTTAACCCCTCTTTTTTGCTTTAGCTAAAGATATTTTAAATTCTCTTTATATTACTAAATTCCCTAGTATATTATCCTTATATTTCTTTTTTTTAGTGCCTCTTTTCTTAATAAATTCTTTATAGAAACTAATAAAATCCCCTTTTAAATACTTACTACTATAAAAGGCAGTAAGAGACTACTTTAATAGCCTATTAACTAGGAAGGTAATAGAGTGCTTTCTTAGTTAGCTTTATAGCCTTTAGTTTATTTTCCCTAGCCCTTTAGCTTATAAATATAATACTACCTTTTTATAGTCCTTAGTATAGAAAAAATACTTTCTTAGGTATTTAAAGCCTTAATAAGGGGTTTAAGAGGTTTCTTTATTCTTTATAGTTACCTTATAAATACTATATAGCTTTTCTTTCTCTTTTTTTATAATACCTAGGGTATAGTTAGGTATCTTAGTATATATATAGGGTTTTATAATAGTGCTATAGAACCTTATTATATTATTAGGTATTTCTACTATATATATTTTACTATTAATATTTAGAAGCTTATAGGGGCTATACTAGCTACCTTTTTTATGCTAAATATAGACCTTTAACTATAGTTTTAGTTAATAAGTTAGTTCTATATTAGGTTTATAATAGGTATAAAGAGTATTAATAACTTATTATCTTATAAAGTATTTTTAGGCTTTATTAGTAGCTTTATAGAAAACTATAGCTTTTTTAGTAACTAAGAAGCTTAAGAGTAATTTATTTATAAAGTATAAATATATACTAAACACTAATAGGGTAGGAATAAGGCTACTAAGCCTAGTAGAGTTATTAATAGCTTTAATAGCTATCTAAAGGCGTTATAAAGGGGTAAGGATATTACTAACGTTACTTTTAATAATATTATATACTATTCTTAGTAGGGTATAATACCTTTTAATCTTATTAATGCTTTAGTAGACTTCTATAGGCACTTTATCTATATTAACAGCTAGAAGGTGTTATGGACTGGCCTAGAAGGCGTCTGCGTTCTAGCGTTAATAGTATTATTATTAACCATGAGGGCAGTAAGAAGGAATCCTAACGTAGTCCTCCTGCCTCCTACTAGATATAGACTTATAAGTAGGGCTAGCCCTAATAGCATACAATACTCCTTCTCCCTATCCCTACTATACCTTTAATAAGGATTTAAGTATTAAGCTTAAATTTATTATATAGCTCCCCCCTTATAAATATAAAACCCTCCTGCCTTAGAATAAACGCCTACCCTATATAGTCTATATAGCTACTTAGTAAATATAAGCTATCTACCCCTAGATATATACTAAGAGCGTATATATATAACTGGTTAATAATAACCTTATAAAGCTATCTCCCTAATTGCTAAGCCTAGCGTTCTATTATAGCTAAATAAAGAGTATATATACATAACTCTATTATAATAAATAATAAAGTGATTCCCTAAATCACTTACCCTAGCATTCTAAGTATAAAAAGGTATTTCCCCTTATTATCCCCTCCTTCTCTTACTTAACTACTTACTAGCTCCCTTAGCCTACCTATTATATCCTTATAGCTACCCCTTTATACTTACTTTTTACTTATTAAGATTCCTTATTACTTCTCTACTCTATCTCTCTAAGTTTTTATTATATTTTATATTTTATTACTCTTATCTTCTTAGTTACTTAACTCCCTAGCGTATCCCTAAGTTAGTTATATAGCATCCTATATATCCCCTTCTTACTAACTTAAAGCTTCTTACTAAAATAGCTATTGCTACTACTCTACCTTCTCCTTCTCCTCTACCTAAGGGAGGATACTATATTATTAAGTGCTATATAATAGAAGGCAACTTTAATAATAAATTATACACCCCTACTATACTTATAACTCTAAAGATATAGTGCCTCTCTTATTTTATATATATAGCTTATAATAGCCTCTTTAACTATATACTAAAGCTAAAAAACTTTTATAAGCTATATTGTCTCTACTATTATACCTATAAACATTACCTAAACCTTATAGCATATAGTTCTATACTACGCTATTTTACTTATAAAATAGTAGGTGCTATTTAATTTAGCGGAGTTATTATATAGCTACGTATTCTTACCTATAATATACTTAATAGGAAAGGGTAATATATAACTCTAATGCGCTAGTTCTACACCCTTAGGTACTGCTTCCTTAATATATTAAATAATACTTATAGGCTTACTTACATTACTATAGCCCTAGGGTTTACCCTCTCCACTGCCTATTACACTCCTTACTATAGGTAAAACACTAGCACTCTAAACCCTATTATACCTATATAAAACTAAGAAAACCTTAACAGCGCTACCTTCCGCTCCCTATATACTACTATAGTATAAAACACTTATAAATTATTTACTATTTAGCATACCCTTACTAACTATATAGATACATTAGCTGCCTAGACTCCCTCCTACTAGCTTTACTTTAGTAACACTTCTAGCTTTAATAGTAGTTTAAATAATAACTAGGGAGGAGGCAATAGGGAGGCATTAAAGGAGAGCCTAGAAATTATTAGAATATTTAGGCTATTAAGTCTATAGGTATAAAGGGGGAAGAAAAGGGGCCTAATATAATTAAAGTTATATACTAATAACCTTTAAATAAACTATTCTTTACTACTTTATTAGACTATTATTATAAAGTATACTACTCTATTATACTTTAAACCTAGTAAGAGTAGTAGTGTCTACTATACTCTTAAGGGGCTCCTAAGTTAGCTATATATATCTACACTATTTAACTAATATATCCCACTATTTACTATATCCTTATGCGTTCTTTACTACTAATATATCCTTTACTATATATTCTAATAACTCCTTCTTAGAATTATTATATACTTTAATTAGACTAGTGTAGTTATCTTATAGAACCTAGGAGGGGAGTGGGTTATTTACTACCTTTTCTATAAAGTTAATATAGAAGATAGAGTGTATACTTCCTAAGATATCTAAGCAGACTATTAGTAGTATAGGGACCTTTAGTATAGTATATTTCGCCATTACCTAATTAAGTTTCTTACTTAGCTATTTAATATAAATGTTCTATAGGCTAAGCTAGACCTTATCCCTAATATAATACTTCTTAGCTAGGCATTATAAGCAGTTTATAGCCTCCTACTAGTATTATTAGATAAAGTTAATTATAGCTTAAGTAAGTTAAGTGCCCTCCTAAATATATTCTAGAAACTATACTGCCTACCCCTTAGGAGATATCTAGGTCCTAGCTAAAGGCAGTGCATACTAGACTAAATCTATATTATACCTATATAAGGCTAAATTAGCGCTTACCCCTATAACAGTAAAGGTATAGTTATTTAATACTAGTTAGTAAGCTACTATATACCTTAGCTAGTCTATTTAGAAAAACGTAACTATAACCCTAAGGACTACCTATACCTTCTAATTTATATATTCTATACTACTATTTATTTAAGAGTAATAAGAAGTAAAGAGAAGACACTAAGTATTAGTTAGGGTATATAGGGAGAACTAAAAGGTGCTAACCTAGTCTAAGCTATAATTAGAGATAATACTATATAGGAACCTATAGAAGCGCTACTAGTAATATAGGAACTAGTTTATATATATCTTAGCGTCTATACTTTATATTAGCTCTAACTATATATACTTAGATAGGCAATTTATAATTACTATAAGGTAGTATAGAGAGTCCTTATTAGCTATAAGTAGTTTAGTTATAAAATCTATAAAGATTTAGGACTAATAATAGTTAGGGGCTAGGATTAGGTGTAGGAGGCCTTATTTTAGCCTTTAACTCTTCTACCTAGCGTAGTAATAACAGTTTTATATATAATATATAATATTTATAAATATACCCTCCTAATAGTAGTTGCAATAAAGAGCTTAGAATATAGTATTCTTCCTAGGGTATCCTAATATAGGGAAATTATAGACCTACTAAATTAGCGTTATAGTAAGTGGTTTATACTTAGGCACCTATAAATAGCCCTAGAATAGCAATACACTATGTGCGTTAAGGGTATAGTTACTAATCTATTATTGTATCTTAGCCTTTAGAGGGAAGCAGCGCATCCCCTAATGCAGCGTAGTAATCTTAATACTATATAATTTATCTGCCTATATAGCTTAGTCCTAAAGCTCTTAAAGGTATGCATTAGTAAAGTAGGTATTACCCTAGAAAGGCTCTAAAAAGGGGCTTAGTAGAGAATTATCTAGACGCTCTCTGCTATTTAATTGTATATCTATTAAAGTAGATAAATAAGCTATAGTAATAGGCTATAGCAGTTACTATAGCTGCCCTAAGGATAAGGACTTATCTTATTTATAGTGTAAGAGGGCGTCTAGTTACCCCGCTTAGGAACTAGGTTAATAGTAAAGGTAATAATAAAAAAGGGAGAGGAACTCTGCCTATTAGGCCTACCTCTTAGATATCTTATATAGGCTAGTAAAATACTTAAGGTTCTTATAGTCTATAAAGATAGTAAAAGGCTTAGCTATACTATATAGTTTTACTAACTATGCCTTTAGGTAAAAGATAATACTTAGTAGCTCCTTATTGTAAATAGTATAGTTCTACTCCGCTAGCAATAGGTATGTAGAATAATATACAATAAAGTGTAAAACCCTAGCTAAATTATATTAGGAGAGGCAGCTACCTAGCGCCTCCCTAAAAGCGTTAGACTCTAACACTATATCCTTATTAGGATCCTATTATACTAAGATAAAATATAAAATAAAAGCATTCTTAAGGCGTTAGAACGCTACTTTATATTTGTTAGACTAAATAAAGGGGACCCCCTTCTTTATAAGCATAAGAAAAGGGCCTATTAGATCTATAAAGTTTAGTATAAATTCCTAATAAAAGTTTATAAAGCCTAAGAAACTATATACCCTATATACCTAAGTAGGAGGCTCCTAGTCTATAATAGCCTTTACCTTATCTAGGTCTAGGCATACTGCCTAGCCTATACACATAATAAACCCTAAGTACTTAACTTCCTATATATAGAAGGCGCACTTCTTTATATTAAGATATAAGCCTACCTATTAGAGCTATAAGAGAATCTCTTAGGTTAGCTTTATATATTCCTTATAGGAACCCTTAAAGTAAATAAGGATATTATTAAGGTAAGCTATAGTATACACACTAAGTATATTACTAAGCATACTATTAATATAACGCTAGAAGCTAGCTAGCACACTAGCAAGACTAAAGGGGCACATAAGCCACTTAAAGAGCCTAAACTAGGTGCAGAAAGCTATAAAATATTTATTACCCTTTACTATTTGTAAATAATAAAAGGCTAAGTAAACATTAAGCTTTATAAACTACTTAGCTTTAGCTAGGGATTATAGCGTCTTCTTAATTAAGGGCAGTGGGTAGCAATCCTAATCTATAATAGTATTTAGGGCATAGTAGTTTATATAAAAATACTAACCCCTATCTGCCTTCTTTATTAGTAGAACTAAAGCCACTGCTAATAAGGAAGAGATATATATCTAACCCTTATTTATTAGGTCTACTATCTGCTTCTAGATTTTAAGAAGCTAATTATAGGGTATATTATATAAAGGAGCCTAAGGAAGGGGTAGCATAAGCCTATCTTTATCCTTATAAAGATAAATATAATAATTTATATAGCCCCTATAAGGGGGTAAGGCGTTTGCTTTCTCCTTATAAAATAGGTCTTTAAAATTATATAACTTAGTAGGGAGCTAGGTATATATATTCTCCTAGTCTAGGGCTAGGGGCCCTAACAAAGCCTCTAAAGCTTAATTTATCTCTTATAAGCTAGTAGTAATAAGGCAAATTAAAGTATTTAATCTAGTAGCTCTTCTAGCAAGACTAGCGTAAATTAACCCTAAAATCGCAAGCATAGGTATTTTAACCTAGCGCGCCTTAGACGCATATATTATAAGGCCTAGCCGCGAACTAATAACTAGTAAGCGCTAGTCCGCATGCAGTGCTATATAATTATAAGCAAGCTAAGGTGCCCCTAAGATATAGTTATAGGAGAGGCCTAGGATAATATAGGCTGCTACTAGGAATGTCTAGCTATCTAAGTTAGCCCTAAAATAAACTAAATAGGTAATGTAAAGGTATGTGCTAGAGTTACTATAGTGGGATAGTATAGCATAAATAGCTATAGTAAGGGTATATAGGTAGTAAAGTTAAAATCTCTAAAGGCTAAGCACTTAAACTAACTTTTTATTTATAGTAGCAAAAGCATTATATCCACTATCTATTTAAGCACTAATAAACTTAGTTTTATTATAGAGAAGTAGAAGAAGGAATAGTGCCTTCTTTATTATTTATTTTATCTTTCTATAAACCTCTAGTCTATACCCTAAATATAGACACTCTACATTCTATATACTATAATATCTCCCTCTACTAAAACTTAGGCAGTAAGCTTATCTTTTCCTACCTTAGAATCCCCCTTAGGTATAGTTAACTCTTTAGTAAAAATATAAAGTATATAAATAAAGGTAGCTAAGCTTATTATATAAAGTAAGTAAGTAGGTAGCTAAAGGTATCCTATAATTTAGTAACCCTCCTTACTATAGCGTAAATATTAGCCTGCCTCCTATTAGCGCTAAACTACCTCCTCTAATACCTAAGTAGTGTGCATAGCATTTAACGTTACACTAGTGCCTATATATTAGCCTTAAGGCCCTAAAAAGCAAGCGGTATTAATGCCTATTATAGCTATATTACTATTAAGGTTGCAGCCTAGGCATTATTATTGCTAGGCCTTAACCTATTCTTTAATTTAATATAAGTTAATATTTAATGTAATGCTACAGTACTATGTAACTACTACTAAGTAGTCTAAGCGGGGAATATTATAGCCTATATAGCAGTTTTTTATCCGCTTATTAAGACCTATATAAAGCCTTATAAGCTTTACTATATCTACCTATATACTACTACCTATAAAGCAGAGCTTCTATTTAAAATAAATAAAGAAGTCTATAAACTATTTATTTAGGCATTATTCTATTTAATTAAGCTTTAAGATAGCGCATTCCTTCTAATATAGGTCTGCAAATATTATATTAAGGTATTTAAAGAAGTAGCTAAGAGTATACTAGCACTCACTGCCTAGTTTAAAGAATAGCGTAATATATACCTAAATCTTAGGCAATAAGTTTTAGTAAATAAGAAACCACTTATTATAATTAGTGCTAATAAAATCAGAGTTAGCTTCTAGCTTATATACTATAAGGCTCTACTAAGCTTAAAAGAAGTCTTTATTACTATTATAGGGGTTCCCTATAGAGAGTAGTTTGCAATAGGGTTACGCCTAGTTAGAGTTTATTAGGTTCTCTATAGAGGTAGCCTGATTTGCTATAGCTACTTAGTAATGTAGTTCCTTAAGCTAAGCTACTATTATAGAGATAGTTTTATAAAGGTAGTGTAAGTCCTATACATTACCTAATTAGGCAAACTGTTTATAATATTAAGAGTCTATTGTATTGCCTATATAAATATAGTTATTATAAATTGTGTAATAATAGTTAATAATTATTATAAACTAGCCTAAAAGGCATCTACGTTTTAGTGTTAATAGTATTATTATTAACTATAAGGGCAGTAAGAAGGAATCCTAACGTAGTTCTCCTGCCTCTTACTAGATATAGACTTATGGGTAGGGCTAGCCCTAATGGCACGCGACACTCCTCCTCCCTATCCCCGCCATACCTCCAATAAGGATCCGAGCATTAAGCTCGAATCCATCACAGAAGGTATACTAAATACTTAAACTTAGTAGATATAAAATTCTTTTTAGTATTATAAATAATTTAATTAAGTAGGCTAAGATATATATTAATTTAGTATTCTTTAAGGGCATTTTATATATTATAAGTCTTCTATTTCTATAGCTTAAGGAATTTAGCTACTTAGAATGCTATTACTATATTAATAATATATAGAATAAGCTAGTTATTAATCTAAAGAATATTAATAAGAATCTTAAAGTTAAAGTTAATATTATCCTTAAGGAAAAACTTAAATTAGCCTAAGGCTTTACTATTTATTTAGTAATAGTAGTATTCCTTTATAAGTTTCTAAATTAGGTTAATATAAGCCTCTTTATTAGTATATTTTAAAAGCTTTATAAGCCTATTAATAAAGGGGTAGCTAAATCTCTAGTAAAGTTAACAAATTTTAGTCTTAGAAAGGTAAAATATAGTAGCTTTTTTAGCTTTAAAGGTTTACTAAAGATATCCCTATTTCCTTATAATAGGAACTTTCTTTTAGCCTTAAATTAATATATTTTAAAGGTTATTAAGCTTTATACCTATTCTATCTATATTTAATATATAAAATAGAAATAGAGTTAATATATTAAGAATATAGAAAGTAATATTACTAAAGACTATAGAAACCTAAAGAATTCTATAGGAAGTTACTAAGCTAGTACTAAATATAATATTATATAGCTAGGCCTCTTTAATTTAAAGGTAAGGCATTAGTTTAATAAGGGCCTTAACTTAGGCAATTTTAGTAGTTAAGATTCTAGTTATATTAGTATTTAGAAGGATACTATAAAAAACCTTTTTTATATATCTCTCTTTTAAAATAAAGCATTAGTAGTTATTAAATATAATAGAAGTTTAGAAGTCCTTACTAGATATTCTATATATAAATACCTAGTCCTTAAGAATTCTAAATAGGGATATTCTATAATTCTTTAAGGGGTTCTTATTAATATTATTATTAGTTAGTAAGGTTAGAGTAGTTAGAAAGAACTAAATATATATAATCTAAGGAGGATTAGCCCTTTACTTATATATTCTAGATATAAAGAATATATTTATAGATTCCTATATATAGTCCTTAGTATTATTATTATTATTTATAAAGCTTTTATTATTATTATTTTCCTTAAAAGGACCTTTAAGGGCCTATAGGAAGGCAATAAACTTCTTATTAGTTAAAGGGTTTTTATACTTACTGCTTTTCTACTACTTCTCTTTTACCTTTTACTATTTATATTAAGAGTAGTTTATAGACTAGCACCCTTATTTACTATAAATAAAGTATTTCTATAAGAAGGTGGAAGAATATAGAGGTTTTCTATAATTAGGGCTCTAGATTATAGAGTTGCTATAGCTTTTCTATATCTTTTATCTATAAATAGCGTTTTATTGCTTATAGAAGAGGTATTGCCTTTTATTATTTATTATGTAAAGGTTATAGCCTCTTTAATATAAAAGCATTTCTTAAAGTTACCTATAACCCCTTTATAGGTTAGTAAGTAACTATAAAGGGCATTACAGCACTTAGGAACACTACTAATAGAAGTAAGGAGTTATTAATAAAGCTATATATTAACTATAGAAGAGTTAAAGAAGCTATAATAGATTTTCTTAAGGTTTTTAATAAGAATATCTAAGTATTATAGCTTAGTTTTATTAGGGTTATTATTAATAACCTTCTAAAGGGTTATAGTATTCTACTTAATTCTATAAAAGTGTTAATTACTTTTAGTTTTAAAGTTATCCTTTATATAAGTAGTAAGCTTATTAAAAGAGAGTCCTTTATAGGCTAACTTATCTAAATAGTATATAAAAGTATTCTCTACTAATATAATTAGAAAAGCATAGTTTTAAATTTCTAAAGGGATATTATTATAAATATACCTATCCTAAAAGATATTTACCTTTGGGGTAAGGAAATTATATATTTTCCTAGTATATTTATCCTCTTTTATATATGCCTTTGTTAATTCTCTTAGAATTTATTATATTTAGTTATTTAGAATTCTACTAGGGTTGTTATTATATAGTAAATTCTAATAGACTTAGTTAAGTAGGTTTCTATAGAAAATCTTAGGGTTTTTCTTAAAGAAATCCCTTAATTAGCTAAATTAGTTAATAGGTGTATAAATAGGGAAATTAAGGTTAGGCTAAGGTAGAGGATAAGAAGGTTATTAAGGGGGTCTATAAGAGTTATTATTTAGGTTGAAAGGTATTAAGGGAGGATAATAACTTATATTTAAAGGAGGATTCTATATAAACTAGTATAGTTAGCCTAGTTATAGGTAAGGCTAGGGTAGCTATCTCTTCTTTTATAGTTAAACGAAGTAAATCTATAGTTATTACTAACTACTGATTAGTGTTAGGAATAACTTAAAAAAGGGAAAATAAGTACTAAAATGTATATATAATAAAAATAATGTAAAAAGTGTGTATATTCTTAATTATTTATATACTAAGAGCTAAGCTTATAAAGTAAGGAAAAAGGTAGTGTTATAGCTATGCATGCGGTTAGCAGTGTAGCTAATTAAACCTCGTGCATTATTATAGCGGACCCACCCAGTCGCCCACACACGCTGTACCTAGCGTTTTGCCTACACTAAGGTTTTGCCGTTAAGAGCAATTCTAACAATTTAAATAATATTTTTTTTCAGATATTAATATTTTATTATTATTTAATAGCTTTAATTATTGTTATATTAAAGTATTCTTTAATTATATAAACTTTAAAGATTTAAATATTTAAATAACTAATTCTTTTATTTTCTTTAATTATATTTAATAAATAATTTATTTTTTATTAAATTATAATAAAGTTATAATTTATTAAATAAATAATTTTTTTAATAGATATTTTAATTTAATCAAGAATTTTATTTTTTTTAAAAAAAAAAATTTAATTATTAAAGCTAATTATGAAACATAGCTTAACAAAATAAGAATTAAAATATAAAGTATGTATTATAATATAGCTATTAAGTAAAAAAAAATACTTAAAGGTATAAATCTTTACTTTATTATATAAATATTCTCTCTCCTTTTTTTATATACTTCTTTAGTACACTATTAAGTTATAATAAAGCTATTATTGTGATGGATTCGAGCTGGAGGCTCGGATCCTTAGCGGAGCAGGAGAGGAGCATGTGCGGCGACCCACTATACCTATAGGGCAAACCCTACAAATATATATTATATATAGAATAGGCATATAGTAGAGGGAGATAGCAGTCTTCCCTTCCTTCTTATAGATAATAATAACTTTATTAATACTAGATTATAGTTGCTATTTAGGCTAGTCTATAACAATTATTATCTATTATAACGTTACCTATAATATCCGTTTTTATATAGATAATATAATAGATCCTTAGTATTATAAATAAATAGCCTAATTAGGTAATGTGCAGGACTTATACTACCTTTATAAAACTATTGCTTTAATAGTAGCTTAGCTTAAGGAACTACGCCACTATATAGCCTTAGCGAACTAGGCATTCTATATAGATACTTTAATGCATACTAACTAGAAATAACCTAAGTATAAGCTACTCCTAATAGGGAACCCCTATAATAGAAATAGGGCTTTATTCTAGGCTTAGCAGAGCCTTATAGTATATAAGCTAGAGGCTAACTTAGACTTTATTAGTACTAACTATAATAAATAGTTCCTTATCTACTAGAACCTATTACCTAAGATTTAGGCATAGGTAGCCCTATTTTTTAAGCTTAGCAGTAATTACTAGTATATACTAAGCTATTTTCTTAAGTACTTTAATACTATATTTATAAACCCTTACTAGGAGGAATGTATAGTTATAGAGTTAGACTAACTTAAACAATGCCTAGATAAATAGTTTATAGATTTCTTTATTTATTTTAAATAAAAGTTATGCCTTATAAAGGGAAGCATATAGGCAGACACAGTAAAACTTATAAGACTCTAAGTAAGACTTAATAAGTAGATAAGGGATTACTATATTAGCTATAACGTTCCCTACTCTAACTACTATACTGCAGTTACGCAATACTATAGTATTGCCTTAGATATTAACTTATACTAAATTAAGGAATGCGTTAAGGCTTATTATTACCCCTATACTAAATATAACTAGGATAGCGATATAGCTATAATAGGCATTAATTCTACTAGCTTTTTAGGTTTAGAATAAGGTTATAAGTCCTTTAGTAAGGGGAAGCTAGGTAGGAAACCTATAGATGCTAAGGGCATAATCTAGGTAACCTAGGTATTGTAGGATATTATTAAGCGCTATAAGGCTGCCTATTAATGCTTACATTATAGTAGTAATAGTTACTTTATATAAGGTTATACGTAACTTCCTACCTATTGCCTAATAAGGGGCATGAATATTAGGGCCCTAAATGCATCTAATAAGGAGGCGCTAAGCAATAAGGGTAACTCTAACTTAGAAAAAAATAGCTCTACTATATAAGTCTTAGTGGCAGAATATATATTAGTAGTATTAGCTTACACTATACCTATAATAGCAATAGCTTAAATATTTATAGGGAAATAGAATATTATATAAAGGAAGCACTATTCCTCCTTCCCCTTTTATATAATAGTTCTAAGTTTATTAATACCTAAGTAAATAGTGGTTATAATAGCTATACTATTATAAGCAAAAGTATAGTTTAAAGATTAGGCCTTTAATATATTGCCTTAGGCTAATTATACACCCTAACTACCACTATAATAGTTATATAACGCAGCTACGCTAACGCCTCCTAGCGCCTAAGGATCACCTATTTTATCTATTTTAGCGCTAACCTAAATAGCTAGTTATTCCTTATAGTAGCCTATATAATCCTAGGTCTTTTACAAGACTATATCCTAAGGGCGCCTTAAATAGCCTAGAATAATATTACATTACATGCTACTAAACGCCTCCTTATTGTCTATATATAGGGTAACCTTAAGATTTATGCCTTAGATGCCTAAGAGATAGCCTTGCTAATAACTACTATTATAGGATTAGTATATATAGGGTTAGTCTATTAGGTGCTATAGTTAGGTAAGGCAAGTAGTATTATATCTACTAGCTTATAGGAGATTAATATTATCCTTATATTTATAGCAGACCTAGGTTCCTTAGAAGAGGATAAGGACCTCTTCTCTTTACTAAGTAAACTAGCTAACTTTAAGGATTTATTTCGCTAGGAGAACGCTAGCGCCTTACCTCCTTATTATAGGTAGGCTAATTACTATATTTAATTATAATAGAATCCTAATAGTAGCTTGCTAGACTTACCTTAAGCGCTGCTTTATAATATACCTTAGGACTAGTTACTAGAAATATAGAAATAAATTGTAAACCTTATAGATAAAGGCTAAATTTAGGCTTCCTTCTCCTTTATAGTAGCGCCTATACTCTTAGTTAAAAAAGTAGGTAGAGGTTAGCGTTTTTATATAGACTATTAGGCATTAAATAAGATTATAGACTAAAATTATTACTTACTACTACTTATTAAGGAGACTCTACGTTCCCTAGCTAGTGCTTAATAGTTTATAAAATTAGATATCTACGCTGCCTTCTACTGCCTATGCGTTACTAAGGGGGATAAAGCTTTAATAGCCTTTTATATATATTTTAGTCTTTTTAAATAGCTTATTTACCCCTTTAGCCTAGTTAGTGTACCTATAATATTCTAATGCTATATTAATAGAGCATTAGGGGACGCTCTAGGGGCCTATATAATAGCCTACCTTAATAATATCCTTATTTATACTAGCAGTATATATAAGGAGCATATAAATTACACTAGAGAGATCCTTTTGCGCCTCTAATAGGCTAGCCTATATCTTAATATTAGTAAGTACGCCTTTAGCGTAACTAAGGTAAAGTACCTAGGGTTTATAGTTTAAGCTAGCTATATAGTGTAGCTAAACCTAGCTAAGGTAGCCGCTATTTAGGAGTAGGAGGCGCTAATATAGCTATAAAGTATATATAGCTTTCTAGGCTTTATAAACTTTTATTAAGAGTTTATTGCTAACTTTTTAGATTTTATTAGGCCCTTACTTAACCTTACTAAGAAGGGTATCCTATTTATTTAATTCCTAGCTTACTAAATAGCTTTCTAGCGCCTTAAGGATACATTCTCTTTAGCCCCTATTCTAGCCTAGTAGGATCCTGCCTTAAACATAGTAGTTAAGGCTAATGCATTAAGAGAGGCAATTAGGGGTTATCTTTTGTAATATAATATAATAGGTATATTATAACCTATAGCCTACTACTCCGCCTAACTTACAGCCCCTTAATAGAACTATATAATTTATAATAAGGAATTGCTTAGTATTATTTTATACCTTAAGGTATAGTTTGCTAAGCTCTATAGTGTCTTTTAGCTATTTATAATTCTTACTAACTATAAAAACCTAGAATACTTTATAAGCCCTTAGGAAATGTTAGAATAATAAGTATACTAAGTAGAGACCCTCTCTCTTTTTAATTTTTACCTTTAGTACTGCCTAGGCTTCTAGGCAGTGTGCTTTAATGCGCTATTCTGCTATAAATAAAATAAATTAAGGGAACCTATAGTAATACATTCTTTACTCTACTTAGTGTTAGTTACATGCCTATTATAGCTACCCTATGCTATCCTAGCCTTATTACTAGAGCAGGATTAGACCCTAATTAGCGTTACTATAGCTAACCTATAGGGCTATAACTTCTTTGCTAATAACTATCTTTAAAGCCTTTAGGACTAAGGTATTTAAGCTAACCTAATATACTAAGTAAAGGTTAAAGCAGTATATTTAGAGGCTTAAAGATTTTCTACTAAGGCAGCTATACATTAATAGGTTAGCAACTATATAGTTAATACCTATAAGGCTTTATTATTTTACAGCTACTTTTAGGTCCTATAGTATAAGCCCCTTACCACTACGCTAATCTAATAGACCTATAATTCACTACTATTAAGCCACCTAGGGAAGAACATAACCTTTTAGGCTCTCTATTATAATTACTATTAGGAGGGTATATTAATAGATATTACGTAATATATATATAATTACTATTGCTATAGAGCTTATAAAAGCTAGTGCCTTTATTAGGGCTTTCTATAGCCTATCCTAGCGCTAAATAGGTACTAGTTATAAATATTAATAGATTTTATAACTAACCTCCTAGCTAACTCTTTAGATGCCCCTTAATTTCTTATAGTTATTATAGACTGCCTTTTTAAATACATTTAGTTAAAGGCTATAATAAATATAAGCGCTAAAGCGTATACTTAATGTTTCCTAGACTGCTAGTAATGCTTTTATAGATTCCCTTTAAGTATTATTTTAGACTATAGCTTAGACTAGGTAAGCAGTTTCTAGTTAATGCTTTACTCCCTTATAGGTACTAAATAGCTCCTCTTTATATTATATTACCCTTAAACTAATAATAGCACTAAGTGTGTAAATTAAGAGGTTTAGGCAGTACTATAAATTATAATCTCTTTTACTTAAATAAATTAGCCTATATATTTAATAGCTTACTAGCTTACCCTTAATAACTATAACTTATTAGTTACTAGCCTAAGTATATATATAGCCCTTTATAGGTTTAACATTAACCTAATATAGTATACACTAGCTCCTATGTAAAGCTAGATATCCCCTAAGGGGTAGGCAGTCTAATTCCTTAAGTATATTAAGCAGGGAATAGCGCTAGCTTAAGCTACTATTAACTTTACTTAATAATATTAATAAGAGTCCTCTAACTAATTATATTGCTTAATAGAATAGTATTAGCCTAGTAATAAAGTTTAGCTTAGCCTTTAAAATATTTATATACTTTACCTAAGTAAGAAGTTAGACTAAGTTATAGCTAAATATACTATACTTAATATCCCTACCCCCTTAACTATTAAACTAAATATCCTAAGGGGCATTTACCTAGTTTTCTATATTAATTTAATAGAGTATATAGTAAATAATCCCCTCCCTTCTTAAGTCCTACTTAATTTCTAACTAGGCCTTATCTAGCCCTAGAATAATAGTATAGACACGCTCTATAAGTACTAGGTTAAGTATATCCTAGCTGTAAAGAATACTAAAGGCTATAGCAATTACTATAATATATTAGTTAAATAGGTTAGCTATATATAGCTAACATAGAAACCACTTAAAAATCTAAAGGACACTAAGGCTTTAGTATATTTTAAATTATAATAGAGTAATATATATTTTAATAATAAACTAATATAAGCGCGCTATAATTCTTAATTAATACTATATAGTATACTATTAAATATAAATTTAGACCCTACTAAGCCCTATTTAGGCTCTATTTTAACTATAATATTCTAATATATTACTACTGCCTGCCCCTAAATAAAGTAAGTAGGTTAGCTTAATAAACCTTTTTTTTCTTTTTTTTCTTCTTATAGCGCTTAAATAGCATAGCTATAATAGGTAAGTTAAGTAGAGGCAGAGAGGGTAACTTCTAGCTAGTAGAAAATATATTAGCCTTTTATAACTTTAGGCTAAAGAAGTCTAGGGGTAGCTTAGAGAAGAGTAATAAAAATAGAGTATACTAAGGGAGGATAAATAGTAGTGTAATATTAGTAGGGGGTAGCGTAATAATAGTAAGAGGGGGCATAGTAATAGTAGGTAAAGGCATATTAGTAGTAGAAGAGGGCCTTAATAGCTAGCTAACTTATTTAAATAGAATGCTAGGAGGCAGCAGTATATATAATATTATAAAAAGGGGCAGTATAAGTATATATACCTACTCCTTAGGTTATAGGGGCAGATAGGATAATAAAGGGAGCTAATATAACTAGTAATTAGTAAATAAATCTTAATATATAGGTATTAGCTACTTAACTTAGCACTATACTTTAAATAACTAAGCATTAGTATAGTTAATGCTAGTTTCTAATAAGTAAATTATAGTAGAATTAATTATAGTAGCAGGTAGGGGATATATAGGCATCTTATTAGTAGTAGCTTAGGATTATTTTAGCAGCTAAAAGGAAGGTATAGGCAAGAAACTAGCAGTAATAATAGGTATAGTATACTTCTTAATAGTGTATAGAGTAGCAGTAAAATAGTTATATAGTGCCTTAAAAGGCTTATTTAATATAACCTTCTTTCCCTTACTATTAGGGGCATTATAGGTAAGGAGATAAGGTACCTTTATAGCCTTACTATAATAAATAGCCACTATAATCTTATAAGTAAGGCAGTAGAGGGCAGGACTCTAAGCAAATATAGTAGCATTATATATATAAATTACCTTTCTCCTTTAATACTTCTTATAAGAGTGCTAAGGGCCTAGGGTATATAAGAATAGTCTATTATTTACTATATATATAAGATAGAATAAATACTAAATATCTAGCTAGTTAAGATTAATAGGGGTAAATAACTTATCCTTAGAGTTACCTTTAACCTTATAGTAGCCTAAAATATAGTAACTATTTAAAGGTAAAGGAAGGGAAGGTAGAGTATTAATAGTAGTAAATATAATCTTATTATACTTAGTTTTAGTAAAATAAAGTAGTAGGAATAGGAGAGCTTACTATTTAAATTTAATAAGTAATAGTAAGGGATCCCTTATTAAATATTAATAAATAAGTATAAGAAAAGTATAGGTATTAATAAAGAATAGGTAGGAAGCAATAGGTATCTATATAGAAGACTTAAAGTATGTAAGATTCTAATAAAGAGGATAATAATAGAATTATATCTATAAGTATAGAGGGAGTGGATTAAAGATTTATAGTTAGTATTTTAGGCATAATTAGCTAGCTAATTTAGGATTTTAAGGATTTCTATTTTAGGTTTATTTTTATTAACCCTAGGCATTAGAGTATAACTAGCTAGGATAAATAGCTCTACCTAAAGTATTATATTATAGACACTTAAGTGTTATTATTGTATCCTGTCTGCTTATTAACTATTTAATAGCTAGAGGGCAGTAGAGCAGGGGGCTATATAATAGATTTAAGCTAAAGGCTTAGATCCTTAGCGGAGTAGGAGAGGAGTATATGTAGCGACCTACTATACCTATAGGGCAAACCCTATAAACACATATTGTATATAGAATAGGCACGTAGTGGAGGGAGATAGCAGTCTTCCCTTCCTCCTTATAGATAATAATAACTTCATTAACACTAGATTGCAGTCGCCATCTAGGCTAGTCCATAACAATTATATACCTTATTTCCTTATGCCTACCTTAAGCCCTTTAAGACTATCCGCGCATTCTCTACGTGGGCGGTTATGGCCGTGGGCGGCTATGATAAGTGGGTTCCGTCTTTCTGTAAAGAGTGTAACAAGTTTAATAAGCTTTACTTTTATTTAAAAAAGCTTAAAGTATATTTTAATTACTTAAAGAAAGTTATAAATTATACTTATTTTTTAAACATTATCAATATCATTCTATAACTCTTATTAATAAAGTCTATTCCAAGATTTAGATTTATAATTACGTTATAAATTTATAAGTTTAGCTTTTTTAAGAAATATAAAATATATAGTATTACTTTACGTTTATATCGATATTTTTTAATAAAAACCATACTTTAAAATATTTAATTCTTTTTAAAAGCCATTCTGTGAAAGCTACCTTAAAGAGAATTTAATATTATAAAGTATATATTTAGCTTAATAAGGGTAGTAATTTCAATGTAAAAACCCTAAGGTTTTTTTTTACTTTTTCTATTTATAAACAATTTATAGTTTATTATTAAATACTTTATTATAAATTTTAGCTCTTTCTCTTTTATGACTATATTTAATTTTTAAAAAAGGTTTAATTCCTATTTTAGAAAAATAAAGTTAACGTTATTCTAAATGATTTACTTTTAAACTATTTCTTTAAGTATTTTAATTTAGTTACTTTAATACTTTTTACTCTTAGCTTTTTAATTAGTATAAAAATCTGAAATCTTAAGATAAAACTTTGTTTTAATTTCTAAAAAGTAATAAAAAAAAGATTTAATATATAAATTTAATTATATAAGCATATAGTATTAATTGTAAAAGTTTTTTAACTTTTTAAGGCTTATAATTAATATATAAAATATACTAAAAAATTAGGTTGTCTTACAGTTACCTATAACTACTAGTAATATATATTAAGGAGAGTATCTATAATATAGTGCGCATAGCCGCAGCTCTTACGTAGCGTGGGATTATTATATGTTGCACGAATATAAGGGGGTCTAACGTACATTACTAAAGTGATGTGCACATCCATTTTTAGTGCAACAGTTATGAGCCCGGGAGGTCGGAATGACCTGCAACTTCCGCTTCAAAGACCTATGGTTCGGATCTCCTTATAAGCAACAGAAAAAAACACTATAAGCAACCCTAGTAATGCAAACAAGGTTACTAATTTATAAACGGTATAGCTACTATCACCGCGCATCTAGTTAGCTACAAGACCTATGTCCCTTATAGCTAGGGGGTGTGCTACACGGATATAAGGGGGTCTAACGTACATTACTAATGTGATGTGCACATCCATTTTTTAGTGCAACATTATAACCCACACGCTCTCTCTGCTCCACCTACGTGTCCCGGGGCAATAGGTAGGCACTCCTTATCGACAGAGCAATTCGTGCTGCATTTTCCTCAGGTCCAGACGCATCAGGTACATTGTGTGCTTGACTGTAAGCGATAATAGACTACGGATGTTAATATATAATCTAGTCTCACTAGTAGTGAACCCGGTTCTCTGGCCTGAGTATGCCACTTTGATCAATAAGTCTTCTCAATTCCCTGAGCCTTATTGGAGTTTAAGTCAAAGACGAACCATTGCGGTTGCACACTATTATTTGTCGGGTTGCAACTTATCTGAGGTTTCTGCTTCAACGTAATGCAGACAACCCGCGAGAGCAGGAAACCGGGGAATGTTACTGATTTCGAATCGGTTCTTGGGCGCGGAAAGATCGCAGAGAACTGTGTTGAATACTATCTTTTTATCATCGACAACCACGCGGATCACGTCACGCACACAAAGTCGCTTGAGGTGCTGAGAAAAGCTGCTGTCGAACTTTGCCAAAAATTAACGGGGTCTTATATTTGGCAAAGAGACGAATTCTCTCTTGAACTCAAGATAAGTCATGGTGCGTACATTGAATGAGCTTTCACGCTCCCGCCTAAGCAGTGCTGACATTTGACTCCGATGTTCTCTATAGGATTAATGTTCCTTTATGGCATTACAGACTATGGAGAGGCCATTGAGGATGAGTGGCTGATCGTCTATATGCTGCGCGAATTGACCAAAGTATTCCCTTACCTTTGGGTCCGTATAGCTGATACCGATGGCGAGTTTTTGCTCATTGAGGCAGCAAATACGTTGCCGAACTGGATCAATTCGGACATAGACGCGAATAGAGTCTGGCTGCATGATGCGAAACTATACCTCATCCCTTTGCAAATCAGCCAGGAACAAAATCACGAGAATATAGGCAAAATCAACATGCGCCAAGCTGTCGACTATTTGAGGCAAAAGCCCAATGCCTTACTTCACTTTCCTTCAACCGAACAAGAAGCCTTCTATCGCCTTCGGAAGTACCCGGACTTCGTGGTAGCGTCTGCGCACTACTCACTGGTGATCGTTCCGAGAAAGATCGCATACGTTTTACACACACTGCCGAAGTCCATTGCAATGGCCATTGAAATGTTTTATCTTCGAGATCCCGTTGCTCTACAACATATCACATCAGAATCTAGCACCCTTTTCTTCCCTCCTGATGACCCTGTTACGATCAGTGTTCAATTTAGCAAGCTGCTTTTTGCTCAACTGAAGTCGCAGTGTCTTGAGCCTCCTCCTGGATGGCAACGTCTAATCTCGACACTTTCACAAAACCCGGCTTTCGCATCGACTCTGTCATCATCTCCACAGCTTGAACTGGGCATGAAGATAACGATTGGGTATGAACTGCTCTCACGTGTTGCGAAAACGAGTAAGCATCGAGTAGTTCGCGAGTTAGACATCATACTGCAGGATCTCTTGGAGGACGGAGATGAGGCACTGCCTACAGATGAGGACTTGAAAGGCTGGCCAAATAATCAACGAAATGATGATGATCGTTGGTTAGACATCGATTTCTCCGAATTCGAACGACAGCTTGAAGGGCGACAGGCCAGGCGTCCGGAGAAGGCACCTTCTGGACTCAGTGATACCAACAGCCCTATCGATTTGCAGAAAATCGTGTCACGTGTTGAGCAGTTCCTACATGATGATAAAGCAGGTGTAGATGGGGTTATTTTCAACGAGATGGATGAAGATGATGCTGACGATGACAGCAAATCCTCAGATTCAATCGCGGAAAATAGCGAAGCGGTTGAGCTTGATGAGAATGAATTTGCACAATTGATGAGAGATATGATGAGTCCTACTCACATTGTCGCAGCAAGTGTAGACAATGATGGAATAGGTGCACCAAACGATAGTTTCCTACCGGCAGCAAGAGAGGATAAAGTCGAATCAAAGGAAACGCAGCATCTAATGGCGCAACTCGAGGCCGAGTTGAAAGAACATGGAGCTCTGGACTTTGACTTCAGCGACGATCTGCAGGCTCTGGAGCTGAATCAGCCGCAAACTCCTGAGGGATTCAATCCGCCAAGAGCCGACTCAACCAGTGAGACTGATGATGGCGTGGTCAATATTGACTATCATGTCGCCCGAAACATCTTAGAAAGCTTTAAAAGCCAAGCAGGAATGGCCGGACCAGCCAGTAACCTTTTGGGCATGATGGGACTCAGATTGCCTCGGGACGATGATGACTAAAACCTTCGATTAACGAGGGTATTACTTTCCCTAGCATTCTTTTTGAATTCTAAATCAAAAGTAGTTCATTGATTTCATCAGCTGCTTCGCTTTGCTGAAGATGATTTGAGAACAAGATCATGCCGTTTCGCCATATCGCAAAGTATGGGACGCTATGCCTCAATACGCCTCGACTATTTTGTTGATAAACGCTTTTTTATCATGGGCTGTGTTGATCAGGCCTCTCCAGATTTAAGTGGGCTTGCCTTTCAGGATGTCGCACATCAATATTACAAACTATTTACACGGTAGGTGATCTCGCTCAGTGCTGCTATTCCATTATTCAGCATGAATTCGTGATCCCAATTCCACAAATCTTTAGGGGCGTTGTGAAAAATGAGAGAACGTCTCTTTAGTAGATATGCTGCATCAGTCAAGCCCGGATGCATTCTCGACTCATATCTCCAATTCGGATCGACTCTTGATACTCATTTGTCAGTTGTATAGACTTATAGAAACAAGTCGTAATTCGGATGCAGAAGATTCGAA
>SRPW01000146.1:0-36581 GCA_018360225.1 Claviceps pusilla | reverse complement strand
TAACTAACTATAGTATTATTAAAAATACCTTTTACCTTTATAAATAAATTAATTATTATATTTAAAGTAAGTATTATTTTTTTTTAATATACTATTACTACTAATTTATTTATAGCTAGGCTAATTATAAGCCTAGCCTTATAAAGCTTATTAAATATAAGCTAAAAATATTAAAAAATAGTACTATAATACTAAAGGTTAGTACCCCTTTTTAACTTATATTATTATTATTACTAATTTAAATAGGTATTAGTAGTATATATTTTAAGTATATAAAAGTAAAAAGGATTTATTTAAGTATAAGTATTATATCTCTTATTTATATTAATAACTAGGTAGAAGCTAATTAGTTTTATAGCTAAATTTAAATATTATATTATATTAAAAGGCTATTAAATAAGTAATAAATATATAAAACCTTTATACTTTTAAAAAGCTTATTAATATAAGTATAAAGTAGCTTAGCTATAGTTTAGCTATAGTATTAATATAATGCTAACTTATAAGTAAGCTAAGGAGTATAATACTACTTAAAAAGAAATAGTTTAGCTTATAAAGTAGGTAGGCCTTTTTACTAATATAATAGTATAGGCTACTGATAATACTATAATAGTTTTAGCCTTAACCTTAGTTAAGGATAAAATACTATTATAGGCTTACTATATTACTAATATATTAAAGGAGTAAAATAATATTTATTAGAAATAATAGAGGTGGGTGCTATAGAGCACAGCTTACTAAGGTAGTAGGCTTAGTGAGCGTGCACCTACAGATCCACTGCTCTGCAGAGCAGAGCACTGCAGCAAGCTATAGTCCACTATATCTCACAAAATATAGAAGCTTTTGCGTTGCTTTTAGAACTATTTAATTTGCTAAAGAATTTATAATAATAATATCTAATAAATTATATCTAATATCTAACTTTATAGGTGTATGTAGCTAGTAAGAGTGATTCTAACAGTCTATATAGTTAGTGGCTATAAGGGGGTTTTTTACTTCCTTCCCTTATATACCTACTAACTTTATTAGTAAATCCTAGTTACTAGCTAGGCTTTATAAGCTACTTTTTGTTTTTTATAAAATTTATTTATATAGAAAAATAAAAAAATAAACTTATAGCTATATAAATTAGCTACTAACATACTTATAATTAGTTAACTTAGTAAAAATTAATATATAACACTAAAAAACTAATTTTTAAATATTTATATAGAAAGAAAGCCTAGAATTTAGTAATAAAGAATCTAATCTTAAGACTTTTTATAAATTTCTTCTTATTAAAAAAAATAGTAAAAATATATATTATAGGGTAGCTACCTTCCCTAACTAAGTAGCTATTAGCTAGCTTAGTTATATCCTTTAATCCGTTTCTCTATATCTTTACTAGTTACTTTATAAATTTAACCTAAAAACTAGGCCTACCTTATAGCTATTAGTCTAACTATATAACTATTAGAATAGGCAAAAAAGATTAAAAAGTAAGGATTTATAGGGACTTTATAGCTATAAGCCTATATACACGTAACCTTTAGTCGGAATTCCGTGGTTATGCCACCCGCGCGCACGCACGCTTGCCGGCTTACACTAGCTTACAAAGCCCCCTATAAAGTGCTTCTATTAGAGCTATAATTATAGCACTAATAGTGAGGAATCCCCTGTAAATAACCCTGTTATTTTCAACAATATTTTAAGAGAGATTCTATAGAAGGTCTATAGGCTTAGCCTAATAGCTATATAAAGCTATATAGTAGTAAAGATAAAGAATAATTTAAAGAAAAAAAGGGGGGAAGAGAAGGGGGGTAATAAAGTATAGGCCTAGGGCTAGTATAGGAGTATTATACCTATTTTTTTTTTATCTCTTAGGCTACTATTTTTTATATATTATTAAATATAAGTTATATATTATAATAATATATTCTAACTATAATATCTATGTAGCTTTTTAGTGTTTTTATACCTATACTACACTAGGTACTACTTTTTATTATATCTTTAGTATCTTTAGCCTATTAATTTTAAAGACTTTTAATAAGTTAAAATTAAGGGATATACTTTATTAATATAAGCTACTTTATAAGTAAAATTACTAGCTGATTATATTTTAATACCTCCCTAGCTTTATATTAGTTATATACTCAGTATATACTAGTATTAATAAGGTAAAGGTAATTAAAATTCTTATAAAATAGTAGAATATATGTTGGAATCGTCGGAATCGCTGCATTTTCCGGGTCAGAACGTTAACGACGGGTAAATCCGTATTAACCCGGATTGACCCAGCTAGCCGAGCCATGAGGGGAATCCGGCTATTCCTATAGGTCAGAACCCTTAGCAAAAACTCTGCACATCCTGTAGCCTGCCATAGCCTCCCACGGAATATACTATAAAGACCCCTTTAGCTAGGCTATATACTTAGGAAGAAAATAAAAGCACTTTAAGATATATACAGACCCTATAATAATAGTAATATCCTATATTATGCCCTTTACCTATATTATTCTAAAATAAATCCTAATACTAATTAGTAAGCTCTCTTATCCTTAATAATATACTTATAGATTAGCTAGGAATTATCCCTAAAAGAGATAAGTGCTTCCTATATATTATAGAAGTGCTTATACTAAGAGAAGAAGGTTTCTTTACTATATTAGCTAAAATTAAGCTTTTAAAAACATAGCTTCTTTATAATAAAAATAAATTCTTTTTTACTATATTAGCTAGAATTAACCTTTTAAAGCATAGAATCTTATAGTTTACACCGTTATTTATAGGAAAACCTTATTTATTAACTAACTAACCCTTTATTATACTAAAGCCTATATAGGGATTAACTAACTAAAACAACTAAATCTTAGCTAAAAGCCTGCTAAATCTAATATCTAAAATATTAAACTATCTAATTATAAGGATATTAACCTATAAAGAAGGTTCTCACAACCCTTTATAAAGTAATGCTAGTAATACTACTTTATTATAAATATTACTAAATACAGACCCCTCCCTCCCCCTAATAATCTTTAAATTTAGAAGGATTATTAGCCTTAACTAGGGAATTTATTATAAGAATAAACTAAAAAAGCATTAAGACTATTAGTATATTATTAACTAAATAGCCTTTATCTTAGACTACTATTCTAAAGCATAGTAGAAAGGTCTTAAGCTTTTTAATACATTTTATAAAGACTTTACTAGTTAGACTACTAAAGACTTTAAGAGGGTACTATTAAGCTTATATAGAGAATTATATATATTCCTTAGGTAAAGAGACATTCCTATAAGGACTAGCTATAGATATTACACTAACTCCCTTACTACCCTTATTATAGCCTTAGAAGAGTAAATTAAAGCCTAGTTCCCTAGCTAAGCTGCCCTTTAACAACCCCCTCCTTTTGTTATAAAGACCCCTTTATAGAAATTATAAGATGTCTGTTTAATTAATTAGTAAATGCGCTAAAACCTATAATTAATTAACCTCCTATTACAATAATAAGGAGGAACCTAATAACTAATTAAATTTTTACTGCTGCTAATAGTATTAACTCTAATAATAACCCCTAACTAAGCCTACTAAATTCTCTTAGATATTAATAAAACCTATATAAATAATAAAAAATATAGTAGAAAAATATATAACTTTCTAGGTTAAAAGATGCTTATCTTTTAAGACTAATGCATATAAAGTTATATACCTAAAGAGCTATAGGTAAAAGCATTCCTAATTATCCTTAAAGATAATACCCTTGCCTACTATATTTATAAATTAGCTAGAAAAGGCCTTATAGTTAGAGACCTAGCTAACGCTATTAGGAATTACTTTAAGACTAAAAGTAATAGGTAATTTTATTATATAGAGTGGAATTCCCTAACTTTTTAAAAGGTTTCTTTAAAGAACACTAAGAAGAATAAGCTTTAATGCCTTAAATTACTTATTAAGTAGCTCTACTATATCTACTATAGACTTTATAACCCTTTTACTAAAAATATAGAGCTTTAGCAATAACTAATTACTACTATTAGTAGTATACTAAAATTTAGGCTTATAATGTTTTTAAGCTCCCCTACCTTTAAGGGACTTATTAAAGACCTTTATAAATACCTATAAATTATATAACTAGCGAATTTATAGTTATTTTAATAGCTAACTATAGCTTCCTCCTAAAACTATAAAGAAGCCCGCTGCTACTATAAAAAAGCCTGCTACTACTATTATAAGCAATTATTTAATTAGTTCCTTAGTCACTAATTATAATAATAATAAGGCTTCCCTCTAGTATACTTTATATGCTATAAACCCAGATATTAGTTAATATCTTATATAGCATAAGAGCAGTAAGAAGCTAAAGAGGATTAGTGGAAGAGCCTAAGGCATAAGGGATAACCCTTAGAGCAGAAATATTATGTGTTTTTACACGCATTTAAGGGAGAACCTAAGTCTAACTCTAACGCTAATAACACACATCTAGCTTAGAAAGCCATAAATATATTTAGGGCAGCCTCTTAACTAACCTTTTCCTATAAAGAGTATTCTAACTAATAAGTTAGATAATTCTATAAAAAAGAGAAAAGTATAAGGGATACAGCTCTAAGCTAAGGTATATAATAAGAAATATATAGAATTTATATATAAAAAAGTAAGCTTTTATAAGGAGAGGTAGGAAGGACTTTAGAAAGTCCTATTTATTGTTTTTCACTTTTTTTCTTTAGTAAATTTATAACCTATTATTAAATTAGATAGTCTATTTATTTTTATATATATAGAACCCTGTTTTTTAAGACTTATATAAGCTTTTTTAAGCAATTCCTTTTATAAAGAAAAGAGAATTCCTAGTATTAGAATTATTAGAATTACTATATTTTCTAGGTTAGAACATTAATAACGGGTAAATCTATATTAACCTAAATTAACCTAGCTAGCTAAGCTATAAGGGGAATCTAGCTATTCCTATAGGTTAGAACCCTTAGCAAAAACTCTACACATCCTATAGCCTACTGTAGCCTTCTATAGAATGTGCTATAAAGACCCCTTTAGCTAGGCTATACACTTAGGAAGAAAATAAGAGCACCTTAAGATACACGCAGACCCTATGATGATAGTGACGTCCTGCGTTGTGCCCTTCACCTATGTTATCCTAGGATAAATCCCAACAATATAGTAGTAATTCTTATTATTAGCCTAGTAGCTATATATTAATAATTTTACTTTAGGAATATATTAGCTAAAAAAGAAGGTATTAAGCCTAATTTATTCTATATATATTTATATAAGCACTATAGATTTATACTTAGTAAGGCTTAAATAAAGGTAAATAATTTTAGTAGTAAAAATAAAGTTAAGGTTAAGCTTTATTACTATATAATTAATATAAATCTAGTATACCTATATAATAGTTTTTTTTTAGTATTAGTAGTTTTTTTATTTTAAAGTAAGTGCTTTAGTTAAAAATAGTTTTAATAAATAGTTATAGGCTTAGTTTAAAAATAGTATATAGTTTAAGTAGTTATTTTACTATAGTAGGTAGCTATACCCTTAGTATATTAGTCTATATTAAAGTTAAGCTATTATTATAATATATATACTATATATTTACTTAGGTATTCTATTAGCTTTTATTTATTAATAAAAGTATAGTAAATAGTAATTAAGGTAGAGGTTAATTAAAGCTATAGTTACCTTAGTTTTAACTAAAGTATATAGTATAGCTTTAAAGGTATTAATTATTATTCTTAAGTATTTAGTTTATTTAGAAATAAATACCTTAGCTATACTTTATACTTTATTACTAATATTAATAAAAGTATAGTATAATTCTATACTATATATAATAATACTTTAAATAACCTATATATATAAAAGCTATATATTATATAATAAATATCCCTAAGTTAAAGCTATTAGTAATATAAAAGTAAGTTACTACTATAGTAGTTTTAACTTAACTTAGCTTTAGTATACTTTTTAATAAAGTTTATAATAAACCTATACTTTAAGAAAGTAAATAAATTAAATTAGTTATACTATATTAATGCTAAGCTAAATTACTATTATAATAATAGTATACTATTTAGTAAAGTATATAAGTTTACTTTTTTTTAGGTTAAACTTAAGGCCTAATTCCTTAAACTACTTTTAATAAATTAATTATATAGCTTTAAGGTAGTTTTATATCTTCTTTACTATTTACTTATATATTAGTATATTTATATTATTAAAAAATTCTATAATAAGTATAAATTATATTACTTAAAGCTTAGTATATAATAAAGTAATATAAAGTAGAAAAAGAATAAAAGAAATAAGTAACCTTTATAGTACCCTTATAGTTATAAGTAAAGGGCTTATAAATTTATTATTAAAAAAGAGGCTAGTAGTATATTTAATAATAGAGAAGTAAGTTTATACTATTATTTATATAAAAATATTAGTAGTAATAAAGGTATAAAATAACTACTTATAATAAATAGTATAAAAAGCTATTAATATATTTAACTAAAGTAATAATATAATATTATTATAATACTATACTATCTATATTAATTCTACTAAAATACTTAGTATAATTTCTATTAATTTGTTTACTTTATTACTTATTTATAGGTTAGGTAATACCTTATTTAACTTAGTTATAAAGATAAGCTAATTTACTACTATTACTTTTAATACCTTTTTATTAATATTAAGAAGTAAAATAAAGCACTAAGCTTCTACCTTTTATTATTTTACTAGGGTTTTACTTAGTTTATAAAAAATAACTACTTTTATTTTTTAAAAAAAAGCTAGGTAATAGTTAATATAGTAATATATATTTAATAAGTATTTAAGGGTTTTAGCTAAAGGCTTACTATATACTTTAAGGTAGCTAGCTAAAAGTTTATTAAGTTTAGGTACCTTTTAATTTACTAAGGTTTTAATAATATTATAGATTTTATTAGTATTAAAGTAGTTTTTTATTAAAAGCATTATAGTATTAAGGTAGTTATTAAAGTCTTTTAATATATTATTTAGCTAGGCTTAAAAGAAAGGAAAGAAATAATTAGTTAGTATAGCTACTTTCTTTTAATATAATTTAATAATTATAGTATTTAGTCCTTTACCTTAAATAAAGGTTAGAATTTATTATTACTTTAATAATAATTTACTATAAAGCTTTACTTAGTACTTAAGTTTCTATAAGCTTTCTTAGTATATAGTTACTGCTTTAATAATAAAGTACTAAGCACTATACTATTTATTACTAATAACTTAGCTTTATATTTAAGCTATATTAATAATAATTTACTAATTCTTTTTAGTATAAAAAGTCTACTATTACTTTAATGCTTTTTTTATATTTTAAGTAGCTTCTTTAGTATAGTAGTTTTACTATAAATTTAGCTTAAAACTGCCTTAGGGTTTCCTTAAAACTACTAAATCTATAATAGCCTAAAGCTTAGCTATTATTTATTCTTTATAATTATTAACTTTTATTAATATATAAAGTAAAGGTTTAGTAAGGTTATAGTAGAACTATATTACTACCTTAGCTATTATAAGATTATTTTCTATATATAGCTACTTAAAATAAAATAAATAGTTATTACTTAGCCTTAAGTTAGCGCTAATATAAATTAACTATAGTATATAGTTAAATTTAGTAAGGTTTAATTTTTCTAAAAATTTAACTTCTATATTATAAATAGCTTATATATAGTTAATAATACTATTCTTTTTACTTTATATTCTTTAAATTACTTTATTTTATAATATTATAAGTTTAAGCTATTACTATATTACTATTATAATAAGTATATTACTTTTTATTAAAACTTAGCTATAATAGTTTTAAAGTAAGTAATATTAGTTAAAATTACTAATAAAAATACTATAGTTTAAAGGTAAGGCTATTATAAAGTTAAGAAAAGGTAATATTTAATTAAGTTTATAAATAAGGGAGTATATTAAATAAATATAGTATTCTATTAATATTATTAAGCACTAATCCTTATTTATATATATTAACTATACCTTAGCTTTATATTAATAGTTTATATAAATTATAATTTAACTACTTTAAATAATAAGTTAAAAGTAATTAAGGCTAGGGTTAGGTAGTTTACTATTTATAGTTTTTAGCTTTTATATTACTATTATATTAGCTTTAAGTTAGGTTTCTAGTGCTAAATATATAAAGTAGGTTTTCTTTTATATATTTTAGTATATAATTTCTATTATATACTTTATATAGTATATTAAGTTAGGCTTAGCTTATTTAGTGCTATAGTAGCTATAGGTTATTAGCTTAAAAAGGCCTTTATAGTAGCTTATAATTACTATATTAATTTTAGTCTTAATTTAGAGAGATAAGTATATAGTTTACCTACTTACTTTTATAATAAAGCCTTTTATAATAGTAAGTTATTAGTATTATATCTTTAGCTATAGCTAAGTACTTTTATCTAACTATTTTTTTTTAATATTAAAGGTTTAGTAAAGGCTAGGGGCTATGCTAGGTATATAGTATATATATAGTTTTATTATTAATTTATAATATTATATATATAGGACTATATAGGGTAAGGACCTAAGCAGTTAGCGTAGCGTTCCTATATAGCTCCTAATAGCGCTAGGCAAGTCTGCTTACCCCCCTTATGCTAGCTAAATACATAGCGGCTACACTATAGGGGCGCTGCGCAGTGTGTAGCTATATAGCTAAATTTAAAGCACCTAAAGCATTAGCGAGGGTGGATAGCATTATTGTAGGGTTCAGCTTCGAATATTTCGGCTTTATAGACGATTCCGGTGCGGCACACCTATATTTAATTATAGACTAACCTTAGTAGGCTAATACTTATAAGGCTACTAAAGCAAATTAAGCATTTGTACTTAAAAGGCATAATAATAGAAGTTATTAAGCTATTATATAGAATTATAGAAGCTAGAACACACTAGTAGGCAACCTATTTAAAGCACTATAAAAAAAAGCTTTAAATAAGTATATTTAGCTATAACCTATACCTTCTTATTACCTTAGGCAATACTAACTGCTTTAGGATAGTTAGTATATAAACTAATAATATACTTAAACTTAGTAACCTTACTTTCTTTAATAAAGAAGAGATTAAGCTTTAAAAGGCTAACTTTATAGCAAAACCTAAGTAAAAGCTAACCCTAGAAAGTCCCCTTATTTTTAATAGTTATATCTTAACTAATAATAGTAATAGTATAGTTATATTAACCTAAAAAGGCTAGAGTAATAACCTTAAAACTATTAAAGCTAATAATTCTACTGTATAGTTACATTAACCTAACAAGGCTAGAGTAATAACCTTAAAACTATTAAAGCTAACAATTCTACTGCAAAGTAATAATACATTAAAGAATATGCTTAAGGAGCATATATCTTAACTATATACTAACCTAAGGTAGCTTATAACCTTTTTATAGTAGCTTAAGCCTAAGAACCTAACTAAACTAATATAAATAAGCTTAATAAGAGAATTTAATAGTAAATTAATAATACTAACTATAGTCTAAGGTACCTTATAATAAATTTACTAATAGTAGCACTTTATATATTTATTAATAGTTTTTTTATAAATAATAAGGACCTAAGCTCTTAAATAGGCTTTATAATTATTATTAATAATAAAACTAAAAGTAGTAAAAGTACTAAATTTAAACTTTATAAGAATATTATTATATATAATTTTATAAAAAGTAAAAGAATTATAAAGAGTATACTTACTTCTAAGCTATATAAAATAGTATAAGGTGCTAATATAGCCTATACTATTAGTATAACCTTAAATACCTTTATAGAATGCTTTAAATTTCCTTAAATTCTAATAATAATTTATATTAACTTACTTTTCCTATATAAATACCTTATAAAGCTAAGTATAACTAAGGAAAAACATTTAATAATTAATATTATAGCTCTTTAATAATTATATAAATATTATAAACTTATAGAAATCTATTAAATTAATAAAAATAATAATATTATAAATACTATAATAAAGGCTTTACTTAATAAAATATTAAAAACCTTTATTAACACTAATAAAGTTAATATTTAAATTAAAGGGTAGGTAAAGTATATATAAGCTATATAAAGGTAAAGATAATAACTATAACTAGTAGAATTCCTTATTATAACTAATTATATCCCTTTATTTTTCTTAGTAAAATCTACTTAATAATACTTTCTTTAACTAAGATTTTTATTTATTTTTTAGCTACTCTTTAAGTAATTTCTTTTATAAAAAGAGAGAATTCCTTAGTATTAAAATTACTCTTTATAGCAAAACCTTAATATAGGCAAAACGCTAGGTGTAGTGTATATAGGCAACTAGGTAGGTCTACTATAATAATACACGCAGTCTAATTAGCTACACTGCTAACCGTATGCGTGGCTATAACACTACCTTTTTCCTTACTTTATAAGCTTAGTCCTTAGAAGATATAAATAATTAAGAATCATACTTTTTACGTTGTTTTTATTATGCATGCATTTTAGTACTTGTTTTCCCTTTATGAGTTATTCCCAACAATAAAAAAAGCTAATATAATTAAAAATAAGTAAATAAATCTTAATATATAGGTATTAAATATTTAACTTCATATTATATTATAAATAACTAAGTATTAGTATATTTCATACTAATTTTTAAATAAATAAATTATAATAAAATTAATAGTAATAGTAAATAAGGAATATATAAATATTTTATTAATAATAATTTAAAACTATTTTAAATATTAAAAGAATAATATAAATAAAAAGCTAATAATAATAATAATAAATATAGCTTACTTCTTTATAGTATATAAATTAATAATAAAGTGGTTATATAAAGCTTTAAAAAGCTAATTTAAAATAACCTTTTTTTTATTATTGAAAGTATTATAAATAAAAATATAAAGTATTTTTATATCTTTACTATAGTAAATAGCTATTATTATTTTATAAGTAAAGTACTTAAAAATAAAACTTTAAGTAAATATAATAGTATTTTATATATGAATTAATTTTTTCTTAATACTTTTTATAAAAATATATAAAGCTTAGTATATATAAAAATAAGCTATTATTTATGATATAAATAATATAAAATAAGTATTAAATATTTAGCTTAAAAAGATTGATAAAGGTATATAACTTACTTTTAAAGTTACTTTTTACTTTATAATAGCTTAAAATATAATAACTATTTAAAAGTAAAGAAAGAAAAAGTAAAATATTAATAATAATAAATATTATTTTACTATACTTAACTTAAGTATAAAAAGAATAATAAAATAAAAAAGCTTATTATTTAGACTTAATTAATAATAATAATAAATTTTTTATTTAATATTAATAAAAAAATATAAAAAAAGTATAAAAAATAATAAAAAATAAATAAAAAGTAATAAATATTTAAATAAAAAATTTAAAGTATATAGAATTTTAATAAAAATAATAATAATAAAATTATAGTTATAAGTATAAGAAAGCTAAATAAAAGATTTATAATTAATATTTTAAATATAATTAGCTAATTAATTTAAAATTTAAAATTTTTACTTTTAAGTTTATTTTATTAATATCAAATACTAAATTATAATTAATTAAAATAAATAGTTCTACTTATAATGGATTTAAGCTAGAGGCTTAGATCCTTAGCGGAGTAGGAAAGGAGCATATAAGGCGTTACACTGCACCTATAGGGCAAACCCTATAAATATATATTATATATAAAATAAGTATATAGTAGAGGGAGATAGTAGTCTTTCCTTCCTCCTTATAGATAATAATAACTTTATTAACACTAGATTGTAGAAGCTATCTAGGCTAGTCTATAACACTACTTAGTAAATTGTATTATTAATACTTTAGTATTATTATTATATTTTATATATTTACTAATTATTTCATAGCTAAAAGGTAATAAAGTAAAGAGCTATATAATAAATTTAAGCTAAAGGCTTAAATTCTTAATAAAGTAAAAAAGAAGTATATAAGGTAACTTACTATACTTATAAAGTAAACCTTATAAATATATATTATATATAGAATAAATATATAGTAAAGAGAGGTAGTAGTCTTTCCTTACTCCTTATAAATAATAATAACTTTATTAACAATAAATTACAGTATCTATCTAGACTAGTCTATAATGGTAAAAACCAAAATATAAAATATATACTATAATATAGCTACTAAGTAAAAAATAATACTTAAAGGTATAAATCTTTACTCTATTATATAAATATTCTTTTTTATTCTTTTATATACCTCTTTAGCACACTCCTAAGTTATAGTAAAGTTATTATATACCTTATTTCCTTACGCCTACCTTAGGCCCTTCAAGGCTATCCACGCATTCTCCGCGTATGCGGTTAAGGCCGTGGGTGGCTATTACACTTTTATTATACTATAAATTAATACAGTATAGTAAGTACTCTTGTATTAGTAAACTAACTAAATTAGTAGGGAAATGTAGCCCACAGACACTAAAGGAACATCACTTAAATAAACTATTTGTTTATAATATTAAGGGTTTATTATTTTTTTAATATATTATAATTAATTAAATTAAAAGGTATTTATATTTTAATATTAATAATATCATTATTTATATTTAAAAAAATACTCTATATATCTGTATTACCTTTAATTAATATAAAACTATAGATAGGGTTAGCTCTAATAGTATATATATTGTTTTCTTTCTAGCTCTATACTATCTCTAATAAGGATCCGAGCCACTAGCTTGAATCTATCACAGTTACTTAGTCTTAACTTTTAAGCCAAGAGAAACACTTTCTCTTATTAGCTTCTTAGCTTTATAGATGCCACAGTTATAGTAGGTTTACCTAATTTTCAAGTTTATAATAGCTTACATGATTGCCTAGGTAGAACGCCCCGCAATAATATGCTGACCCTTGAGCTAGGTAGTTAACGTACTTTTATTTAGCTTTAAGTAGGAAAACGAAACATTCGTCACTGCCTCTGTCTATGCAGAAAGGTCTTGCTCAGGTAGGGTGTCATGCCTTGCCATCTTATCAAGTCCAGCGACGACGACGCCGGCGACGGAACTGAATACGTTATATATTGTATTCGTCGTCTGCCGATATAGACTCATAGCAAATTTCTGTTGCTACCGATTAGGGGACTGTCGGAGAGGTGATTGCTTCAACTGCCCGCTTCACCACTGGGCTAGCCGCCAGCGACATCTCCATGACAGACCGTTTACTCGAGTCGATCGCCGATGGACAACAATCATCTTGCAATCTAAAAACAACCCATGAGACCGAGCCAGACTTATTGCATGCGGAGCATCTCCAGCCCGCGACAGTTCGTCGTTCCAGAGATCGCGACTTTCAACCCACCATCTGTGACTGCAATGGCATCGCGAGAGGTGCTTCAATATCAATTCCAACACCGAGCTTATTTACTGAGCCGTCCATGATTATGGCCACTGGCAAGCCCAAACTCTCGCCAGCTCTTGCCAAGGGGCGCCACTCTAGCCCTCGCTCGAGATTCGTGCTTTTTATCTCCGGGCTTGGCATGTTTTTATTGGCATTGATCTTGAAATCGGTTTTAGGTGATCCGATCGAAGCAAAAGGCTGTCGAATGTCGTATATGAGGCCCTCATACATTCATTTCACTGAATTCGACACGGAACACACGCGCTTTGCAACTAAATACACGCTATATCTTTATCGCGAGCAAGGAATTGACGACGAGCATAAGGTAAGTGAATACCCTGTTCTAAAGTCAATTCCTACTATCATAATGCTTTTCACGTTGATCGCACTCCTAACTTTTCTCTACAGCTTCGTGGTACCCCCGTTCTTTTTGTACCAGGCAATGCCGGAAGTTACAAGCAGGTTCGACCAATTGCAGCGGAAGCAGCAACCTACTTCCACGACACTCTTCGACATGACAGTCGCTCTATGGATTCAGGAATCCGGAATCTTGACTTCTTTACCGTCGATTTTAACGAAGACATTACCGCGTTCCATGGTCAGACTCTGCTCGACCAGGCGGAGTACCTGAACGAAGCCATAAGATATATCCTATCCCTTTATTCTGATCCTCAGTGGGGAGGTCGGGACCCTCAGCTTCCCGACCCGACGTCAGTCATTATTCTTGGACATTCCATGGGCGGCGTGGTGGCGCGTGCGATGCTGCTACAGTCCAATTACCAAGCTAATTCCATTAACACAATCATCACGATGTCAGCGCCTCATTCGCGGCCGCCAGTAACGTTCGATAGTCAAATCGTCCAGATCTACGACGAGATTAATAACTACTGGAGAAAAGCATATGCTCAGAAATGGGCCAACAACAATCCACTATGGCATGTTACCCTTATTTCTATCGCAGGTGGCACTTTAGACACAGTGGTGCCATCGGACTACGCTAGTGTGGAGTCTCTAGTTCCGGAGACTCACGGTTTCACGGTTTTTACTACTGGAATACCAACTGTTTGGACAAGCATGGATCACCAAGCTATTCTCTGGTGTGATCAATTCCGAAAGGTTATAGCGAAGTCGTTATACGATGTTGTCAACGTTAATCGCGCTTCACAGACAAAGCCTCGTGCGGATAGAATGCGTCTTTTCAGAAGGAGATTTCTACCGGGCCTCGAATCCACCTCTGAGAAAACTGTTGCGCTGAAAGAGGAGATACCAGTGCTGACATTGGATTATGAGTCGAGTCGAATTGTGCCGGCTGGGGATCGCCTCGTTCTGAATCAGCTGGGTAGCCGGACTCTGGCCATGGTCCATCTCATTCCAATACCTCCTGCAGATGCTTCTACTCCTAAACGATTTTCCTTATTGACAGACGTCTTGCTGCTAGAGTCGGAGGAATCTAGTCCATTAGACATACTTGTCTGCGTCGTTTCGGACCAGCCTGGTCCGATCAGTGGGCGTGATTCAGACCACGCGTCTGTTCCAAGCAGCAGTTCCCCGAAGCTTGCCTGCAAGAACGTTGCCTCCGACGCCGTCCTTCTACCGGCCTCCACTGAATCGACACGACAACCCTTTTTCCTGAAAGGGGAAAACGCAATTACTCCATTTTCATATCTACGTTATGACGTTGACGATCTTGCGGATTACAACTTTATCGCTGTGGTTGAAAAGAAGAGCTCACATCCAGCTGGTTTTGTCCTTGCCGAATTCAATGATGACAAAGCAGTCCAGAAAATCATTCATACTTCACTTATTCAGATTGCAACCTTTGGACTTTCAATATTTTTGGGTTCGGAGCGGCCCTTGACAATTGATATGAGGTTTCCCGCGTTGACCTCAAGCCTGCTTGCATTTGATATGAAGGTCCACAATTCCGATTGCGTAATGCAGCATCAACTGTTCACTACATTGGTCAGACAATATCTTAGCCGCCCGTACGAGTCGAAGTATTTTGTTAATGCCACGGAGATATCTGTCAGCTTTCACGGCACTGCACCGTACGTCCCTCCTCCATTAGCATCGCGTAATGGGGAGGACAAGGGCGTTGGGCTTCAAATATGGTCAGACCCAATGTGTTCACTGACGACAACGATTACTCTTCGTCTCGACTGGCTTGGGAGCCTAGGCAAGCTTTACATACGCTATAGAACTGCCTTCGCGGCATTTCCGCTTTTGATCGTATCCTTGGTCCTGAGGAAGCAATTTCGCGTCTACGACCGAACTGGAGTGTTCATACCCTTCTCACAGGGGTTGGATCTTGCCTTGAGGCGCTCGATTCCTACGTTGTTGCTTTCTTTGACCCTTCTCGCAGCGTCACCCGAAGGAACTCTTGCGGCAATACCTTGTTTATTCTGGAACGGGCGACACCATGATGATTTTCATAGAAACGAACTTCTCATTGGCACGGGGAACCCCTCTTTTTGTTTCCTGGTTTTTCTTATCGGTATAATATGTATTGGCGTGTGCGCTGTTCTTCATTATACTTTGCTCGCCCTGACTTGGATTTTGGGGGTTGTCTATGGCTGCCTCAGTTGTAGCAGTATTGTATCAGACAATGGTGATAGACAAGAGCGAACTGCACCGCGCGCACTTCCGCACTGCACTCCGAAGCGACGATTGGTCTCGACGGCTGTCCTCCTATTTCTTGTTTCGACCTTCATTCCATACCAGTTCGCTTACCTAGTTGCGTGTCTGGTTCAGTTGTTCACCGCAGTCCGCGCTTTTCGCGTTGCATCTCCCGCAGACTCAATGTCGAACTTGAATTACTATCATTACGTTCATTCAATACTCCTGCTGATGATGTGGGTTTTGCCGATCAATCTGCCCATATTAGCAGTTTGGATTCGTAACCTGGCCGTACATTGGCTCACACCGTTTTCATCTCATCATAACGTCCTATCGATTATGCCTTTCATTCTGCTAGTTGAGAATCTAACTACTGGCAGGATGGTACCACAAGTAACTAGTCAACTGCGGCATGTTACCAACGTACTCCTCTCTGGTACTGCCTTTTGCGCCGCTGTATATGGGGTGTCGCATGCGTATATGCTTCATTATCTGGTTAACATAATTGCGACATGGCTAGTTATCTTACACTCCACTGCAGATTCATGGTCGGTGGCCAGTATTCTCGCAATGTTTGGCGGAAGCGCGAGGACGAATGGGAATGACGGGCAGCCTTCTTGACCCATACATTCGTATAGTTTTTTAAAAAGCAGAATTTGCTGGCGATATTACATCCTCGACTCTTCTCCTGTTCATGAAAAAGTTATTTTTCAAGTTTTTATATTGTCAGATCTAGTGGTTGGGTTTATCCTCTTTTCTCGGCAAAGTCACTTGTGTTTCGTTCGTGCATTGCAGGGCGTTATTTCGGACGATACATTATGAGGCAAAAGAGTTGTTAATTAGGTATGTTGTCGCTTTTGAATGGGTTGGATATTGATAATAGCTGATAGGCAATAGCGCTTAGTTCTACATATTTCTATATCAAATACAAATTATCTTATTTGATTCATGTGGAGCCATTGTCTCGTTGTGTTGAGTTTTGCCACTGTTCATATATCCATGACCAATAGAGCAAGCTTCCAAAACGTAGCAATCGATTATTAAACTATGAATTCCGTGCCATGCTGGTTGTCATAACTCGGACAAAAGACATCTTACAAGATGAGAGGCAATTTAAGCTCAAGGTTCCAGCACCGAGAACAAGACGTTGCAAGCCCGATATATATATAGATAGGTAGGTAGATAGATAGATAGATAGATGCTTCAGTCAGCGCTTTCTGACGTTTAACCCTGGCTCAAGTCTAAATACAGCTCGACAGAGTAGTGGCAGGTTGCTTATTTGCTATCGCTGTGCAAGGCTAACATCAAGCAATGATTCCCCCTTCTGGATTTTCCTCTTTGGCCGATTGAGCTCGCTCGTGATGCACCGCCCACAAAGCAATAATGATGCCCGTCCCGCAGGCAAAGAACGTAACCCAGTACGCAGCACGGTAACACTCTAGACCGACATGGCACGAGCGTTCACCGCTACGATCAAAGACACTGTGAGAATCCAAGACTGCGCCGTAAATTGAGTTGAATATGTTGGACGAAATGACAGGAGCCAGCGTCATAAATCCCCAGTTCTGGCTTAACCCACGGATCCCGAAGGCCTCAGTCACAAGAGACGGGAAAACGCCGAATAGAAAACCATATCCGAGCCCGGATAGTCCAGATACCAAGCCCAAGAAGTGAGGATCCTCGATGACCAAAGCACAAGCCTGAGATAGCATGAATACAGAAGATGCGACCAAGAGACACCAGATACGGCTAGCGTGCAGAGATCTGGCTAAGAAATCAGAGCCGACGCCTGCATTATCAATGTCAGCGTGATCCTTTATTTTTTGAGACATGTCGAAAATCCTCATCGCAACCTCGTTCTTCGATGATACAAGGAAACGAGGCGATGGCGCGAGAGGGAGAAGGAGAATTAGATACCAACAACGGAAACACACAGTGATAGAAGGAATGGAGTGCCAAGTCAAGGAACGCACGGCCGAAGTTTGTGTGTGTGTGTATGGCCCGGAGAATAAATCATAACACAAATAGAAGATACTCACCACTGAGTAGGCGACCACCGAAGCTACACAGCGACAAAATTGAAACGTGCATCTGTTGTTGATGAATGAGGAAATCTTGCGCCACCGACTGATCGTGATGCTTCCATAACACATTTACATCATTTCCAATATTACTGGAGCGATATTAGTATGTGAGGGTTTGTGGTTGGCTGATTTTCCGGAGAGACGTACTTGATCGTCATCAATCCAACGCCAGACAGAATGGCCATGATGGTAAACAGCAACCAAAACGACTGGTTGCGTAGAAGCTTTAGGCCGCGAATATCTAAACGATGCGATCTATCTGTATCAACATTGCTCGCCTCCACGTCGGCCATAGGCTCTGATACCGTAGATGCGATCAATGATGAGGCTTCATCGACAATCTCATTGCGGACATGATTGTCGCCAGATATGGGTTTGGAGTGAATCAAGGAAAAGGTGGGCGTGGGCACAGAGGCGATGGACGACGTACCAGATTCCGTAGCAGGGTGGTATTCAAGCGATTGAGAGCAGTCTTGCGATGCTCGTAATGGATTGAACGAAGATGGCGCGGGACATTCAGGATTGATAACAGCATGATACTTGGGCTGGGGGTAGACCCTGATAAAGAAAAAACCGGCAAATGTTAAGCCAAAGGTACCGTAAGAAAGGAGCTTCAAAAAGGCACTCGGATCACCGGGAAAGCAGAGGCTGCCGAGCGACGAGAAAAAGAAGGCACTGAGGCCGAAAGCTGCTAGCGGAAACGCCGTAGCGGTACCTCTATGATAGGGCCAGTTGAGTGCTGATGTCTTAACAGCTGCAGCAAATGACATGCAGCTTCCGAGGCCTGTCAGAAACGAAAAGAAGCAGAGGGCGGCAACTGAGCCGAACGCGCCATCGTTGTATGCCGTATGAAGTGGAAAATAGCCTGCGACAAGAAGGACTGCACCAATGAGAACAAACGATCGAGGCCCTCGACCGTCTACAAAGATGCCCACAGGAACGCCAAGTGAGTACATTCCCAAGTTGCCAGCTTGCCCGATCATATTACTCTGTGTGGCGGACAGTTTCAGTCTCTCAGCGAACTGAGGTGCCCAAGCTGAATAGACATACTTTTTGCAAGCGTCAAGCGAGGAAGACGTCAGCATCATTCATGTCCCACGAGGTGGTCAAAGTCGAAGCTACAAGAAAGAGGAAATGGACAAAGGAAATCAGGATACCGTCAACAGCTACGTGACCAACGCCCTGCTGAGAGAAAAAAAGAAAAAGAGGAAGGGGGGGGGAACGGACATTGGTGCCACAAGCTAGAGATATCACGGTAGCAGCGACGCTGGCGATGAGACGAGCAAGCCGCAGCTGTTGCTGTCGGTCTCGTCCCATTTCTGAGACCATCGCGGGTCTAGAGGGAGTTGAACATGAAGAAAGTAAAGATCCGAGTGAGTGGAAGGAAACGAAATCGCGCCAGCAAGGGATAGTTCTTGCAACATTGAGAGTTTTCGAAGTTTAGCGACTGGTCTGGGAAACGGCGCTCTTGGCTCTTGGGCAAGTCCGATGACCAGTTCAGTGGCAAGTTGAGCGCCAGGCAGTTAGTGACTGACACTAGTAGCTTAGTGTTACGCATCGCGGGATCCCTAGGTTCCTCTTAGCCTAAGCTCTTCGGAACCCGCGGACCACGATGCCCTAGTTTAGCCTTATATATTAGGCATCTTGCTAGATATGCCTATACTATATATTTTATATAGTATAAGTATTTCTAAATAAATTATAAATATATTATTAGCTTCTTTTAAATATAATAAGTTATAAGCCTAATATATTTTAAATTTTTCAATATTTTATTATTATTTTTATTATAACTTATATTATATTTTACTATATATAGTAAATATATTTTTTTAAATATATAAAAAAATAAATAGTATTAGTATTTATATTTACCTCTAACCCTATCATTAAAGCTTTTTTTTAATTAATTAATTTATTGATTACTTAACTTTTTATTATTTTTTTTATAAAAAATGTATATAAATAAAGATTTAAATATATAACTTTAATATTTAAGTATATAAAATTAGCCCTTATTATTATTGTTGGGAATAACTTATAAAGGGAAAACAAATACTAAAATACATGTATAATAAAAACAATATAAAAAGTGTAATTCTTAATTATTTATATTCTAAGCTAAGAGCTAAGCTTATAAAGTGAGGAAAAAGGTAGTGTTATAGCCACGCGTGTAGTTAGTAGTGTAGCTAATTAGACTATATATATTGTTGTAGTGGACCTACCTAGTTATCTATATACGCTATACCTAGCGTTTTATTTATACTAAGGTTTTGCTATTAAGAGTAATTCTAACACTAAGGAATTCTCTCTTTTTATAAGAGGAATTACTTAAAGAGTAGCTAAAAAAATAAATAAAAATTTTAATTAAAGAAAGTGTTATTAAGTAAATCTTACTAAGAGAATAAAGGGATATAATTAGTTATAGTAAGGGATTCTATTAGTTATAGTTATTATTATTATTATTACCTTTATATAGCTTATATACACTTTACTTACCCTTTAATTTAAATATTAACTTTATTAGTATTAATAAAGGTTTTTAATACTTTATTAAGGAAAGCCTTTATTATAGTATTTATAATATTATTATTTTTATTAATTTAGTAAATTTCTATAAGTTTATAATATTTATATAATTATTAAAGAGCTATAATATTAATTATTAAATGTTTTTCCTTAGTTATACCTAGCTTTATAAGGTACTTATATAGTAAAAGTAAGTTAGTATAGATTATTATTAGAATTTAGAGGAATTTAAGGTATTTTATAAAGGTATTTAAGGTTATGCTAATAGTATAGGCTATATTAGTACCTTATATTATTCTATATAGCTTAGAAATAAGTATACTCCTTATAACTCTCTTACTTTTTATAAAGCTATATATAATAATATTTTTATAAAGTTTAAATTTAGTACTTTTACTACTTTTAGTTTTATAACTAATAATTATTATAAAGCTTATTTAAAAGCTTAGGTTTTTATTATTTATAAAAGAATTATTAATAAATATATAAAGTGCTATTATTAGTAAATTTATTATAAAATACCTTAGACTATAGTTAGTATTATTAATTTACTATTAAATTCTCTTATTAAGCTTATTTATATTAGTTTAGTTAGGTTCTTAGGCTTAAGCTACTATAGAAAGGTTATAGGCTGCCTTAAGTTAGTATATAGTTAAAATATAGGCTTCTTAAGTATATTTCTTAATATATTATTACTTTATAGTAGAATTATTAGCTTTAATAATTTTAAGGTTATTATTTTAGCCTTTTTAGGTTAATATAACTATATTATTACTATTATTAGTTAAGATATAACTATTAAAAATAAAGGGACTTTTTAGGGTTAGCTTTTACTTAGGTTTTACTATAAAGTTAGCCTTTTAAAGCTTAATCTTTTCTTTATTAAAGAAAATAAGGTTATTAAGTTTAAGTATATTATTAGTTTATATACTAACTACTTTAAAGTAGTTAGTATTACTTAAAGTAATAAAAAGGTATAGATTATAGCTAAATATACTTATTTAAAGCTTTTCTTTATAATGCTTTAAATAAATTACCTATTAATAGGTTCTAGCTTCTATAATTCTATATAATAGCTTAATAACTTTTATTATTATACCTTTTAGGTATAAATACTTAATTTACTTTAGTAGTCTTATAAGTATTAGCCTACTAAGGTTAGTTTATAATTAAATATAGGCCTATATAATATTTTAAAGCTAAAGGAAAATTATTTTTAGTGCTAATAAAGGTACTAATATTATAATTAACCTTTAGCTTACTCTTTAAATTATTAGGAATTATATAAGAATTAGTGTTTTTTTATAGTTACTATGCCTTTAAATTATAAGCTTTAATTTCTTATATAGCTAGTTTATCCCTTTACTCTTAACTTTTTATATTATATAAGAGTAAAAAAGGCATTAATTTCTATACTTTTTTTTATTAAAAGTTATAAATTTAAATATATCTCTTACTAATAGTATATTAATTTTAGCTTAGTTTAACTTTTTAAAGGGTTTACCCTTTATAGTAATTTTACCTTTTCTTCTAAGGTTTATTATAAGCTAGGTATTATTTCTTTTCTTTACTATAATAAAAGCTATAGTAGTAGCTTAATACCTTAAAGTTACTAGTTTTTTTTTTATTATTAAATTCCTTCTTTTTCTCCTTTATATACTACTCCTTTTTAACCTTTTCTCCCTTTATATCTTTATTTTTATTCTTTTCTTTCTCCCTATAGCTAGTAGCTTTTTTTATTATTTTTAAGCCTTTCCTTAAAGGAAAGGGTAAATTATACTTTAAGTTACTAATATATATACTAAGGCTATTATAAGTAGTAATAATAAATTTACCTAGCACTATTAATTCCTTTAGTACTACCCCCCTCTTTAAATTCCCTTAATATTATTATTTTTTTATTATTTTTTCTTTTATATACCTTTTTTATAATACTAGCTTTTTTTCTTTCTTTAAGTATATTATAAGGGGTAGTAGTAGATTTATTTTTATAAGAAGGCTCTCTTAAGGGGTACTCCCTCTCTTTAGTTTAACTTTTTTTTTTTACTTTAGCTTAAAATATTCTAAATTCCCTTTATATTACTAAATTCCTTAATATATTATCCCTATATTCCTTCTCTTCTATACCTCTCTTCTTAATAAATTCTTTATAGAAACTAATAAAATCCCCTTTTAAATATTTATTACTATAAAAGGTAGTAAGGGACTACTTTAATAGCCTATTAACTAAGAAGGTAATAAGGTACTTCCTTAGTTAGCTTTATAGCCTTTAGCTTATTTTCCTTAGCCCTTTAGCTTATAGGTATAATACTATCTTTTTATAATCTTTAGTATAAAAAAAATACTTTTTTAGGTATTTTAAGCCTTAATAAGGGGTTTAAAAGGTTTCTGTATTCTTTATAGTTACTTTATAAATACTATATAGCTTTTTTTTCTTTTTCTTTATAATACCTAGGGTATAGTTAAGTATTTTAGTATATATATAGGGTTTTATAATAATACTATAGAACCTTATTATATTATTAAGTATTTCTACTATATATATCTTACTATTAATATTTAAAAGCTTATAAGGGCTATACTAGCTATCTTTCTTATATTAAATATAGACCTTTAACTGTAGTATTAGTTAATAAGTTAGTTCTATATTAGGTTTATAATAGGTATAAAGAGTATTAATAATTTATTATTTTATAAGGCATTATTAGGCTTTATTAGTAGCTTTATAGAGAATTATAGCTTTTTTAGTAATTAAAAAGCTTAAGGGTAATTTATTTATTAGGTATAAATATACACTAAATATAAGTAAGGTAGGAATAAAACTATTAAGCCTAATAAAGTTATTAATAGCTTTAATAGCTATTTAAAGGTATTATAAAGGGGTAAGGATATTACTAACTTTACTTTTAATAATATTATATACTTTTTTTAGTAAGGCATAATACCTTTTAATTTTACTAATACTTTAGTAAGCTTCTATAGGCACTTTATTTATATTAATAGCTAGAAAGTATACTAAATACTTAAACTTAATAAATATAAAATTCTTTTTAATACTATAAATAATTTAGTTAAGTAAGCTAAAATATATATTAATTTAGTATTCTTTAAAGGCATTTTATATATTATAAGCCTTTTACTTCTAAAGCTTAAAGAATCTAGTAGCTTAGAATACTATTACTATATTAATAATATATAGAATAGGCTAGTTATTAATTTAAAGAATATTAATAAAAATCTTATAGTTAAAGTTAATATTATTCTTTAAAGAAAACTTAAATTAGCTTAAGGCTTTACTATTTATTTAGTAATAGTAGTATTTCTTTATAAGTTTCTAAATTAGGTTAATATAAGCTTCTTTATTAGTATATTTTAAGAGCTTTATAAGCCTATTAATAAAGAAGTAGCTAAATCTCTAGTAAAGTTAATAAATTTTAGTCTTAAAAAGGTAAAATATAGTAGCTTCTTTAGCTTAAAATATTTATTAAGAATATCCCTATTTCCTTATAATAAAAACTCTTTTTTAGCCTTAAATTAATATATTTTAAAGGTTATTAAGCTTTATACCTATTCTATCTATATTTAATATATAAAATAAAAATAGAGTTAATATATTAAGAATATAAAAAGTAATATTACTAAAGACTATAAAAACCTAGAGAATTCTATAGAAAGTTACTAAGCTAGCACTAAATATAATATTATATAGCTAAGCCTTTTTAATTTAAAGGTAAGGCATTAGTTTAATAAAGGCCTTAACTCAGGCAATTCTAGTAGTTAAGATTCTAGTTATACTAGTATTTAGAAAAATACTATAAAAAACCTTTTCTATATATCTCTTTTTTAAAATAAAGCATTAGTAGTTATTAAATATAATAAAGGTTTAGAAGTCTTTACTAAATATTTTATATATAAATACTTAATCCTTAAGAATTCTAAATAAAAATATTTTATAATCCTTTAAAGGGATCTTATTAATATTATTATTAGTTAGTAAGGTTAAAGTAGTTAGGAAGAACTAAGTATATTTAATTTAAAGAGAATTAGCCCTTTACTTATATATTTTAGATATAAAGAATATATTTATAGATTTCTATATATAGTCTTTAGTATTATTATTATTATTTATAAAGCTTTTATTATTATTATCTTCCTTAAAAAAACCTTTAAAGGCTTATAAAAAAGTAATAAATTTTTTATTAGTTAAAGGGTTTTTATACTTACTGCTTTTCTACTACTTCTTTTTTACCTTTTATTACTTATATTAAGGGTAGTTTATAAATTAGTACCTTTATTTACTATAAATAAAGTATTTCTATAAAAAGAGGGAAGAATATAAAGGTTTTCTATAATTTAGGGCTTTAGATTATAGAGTTACTATTACTCTCTTATACCTTTTATTTATAAATAGCGTTTTATTATTTATAGAAAAGGTATTACCTTCTATTATTTATTATATAAAGGTTATAGCCTCTTTAATATAAAAACATTTCCTAAGGTTACTTATAACCCCTTTATAAATTAGTAAGTAACTATAGAGGGTATTATAGTACTTAGAAATACTACTAATAAAAGTAAGAAGTTATTAATAAAGCTATATATTAACTATAGAAGAGTTAAAGAGACTATAATAGATTTTCTTAAGGTTTTTAATAAGAATATCTAAGTATTATAGCTTAGTTTTATTAGGGTTATTATTAATAACCTTCTAAAGGGTTATAGTATTCTACTTAATTCTATAGAAGTATTAATTACTTTTAGTTTTAAAGTTATTTCTTATATAAGTAGTAAGCTTATTAAAAAAGAGTCCTTTATAAGCTAGCTTATTTAAATAATATATAAAAGCATTCTTTACTAATATAATTAAAAAAGTATAGTTTTAGATTTTTAAAGGGATATTATTATAAATATACCTATCTTAAAAAATATTTACCTTTATAGTAAGGAAATTATATATTTTCCTAGTATATTTATTCTCTTTTATATATACCTTTATTAATTCTCCTAGAATTTATTATATTTAGTTATTTAGAATTCTACTAGGGTTATTATTATATAATAGATTTTAATAAACCTAATTAGGTAGATTTTTATAGAAAGTCTTAAGGTTTTTCTTAAAGAAATCCCTTTATTAGCTAAATTAGTTAATAGGTATATAAATAAAGAAATTAGAGTTAGGCTAAGGTAAGGGATAAGAAGGTTATTAAAAGGGTTTAAATAAGTTATTATTTAGGTTTAAAGGCATTAAAGAAAGGTAATAACTTATATTTAGAGAAGGGTTCTATATAAACTAATATAGTTAGCCTAGTTATAGGTAAGGCTAGAGTATTAAAAGCTTTAAATAATAAAGGAAAGTCTTAGCTTTAGTAAAGAGAAATATATTCTTAAGTTATTAATTTATATATTTAAGTAACTTAAAGAGGGAAAGGGGAATTAAAGGTTAAACTCTTTTAATAAATAAAACCCTATTTTCTTATAAAAAGTTTTAAAAACTACTTTAAAAATATATATTTATTTTCTAAAAGTAAGAGATATTCTAATCTTAAAAGTCTTTTTAAAAGTTATTAATAAGCTTTTTTTTAGTTTATTCCTATAACTTATAGTAGTTAATAATATATATAATTTAGTTATTAAAAACTAATATTATTATATTACTAAGGTTAGGATTTTTATAGGCTTCTTTCTATTTTAGTAAAATAATACTATTAAATAGGTAAAGTTACTTTAAAAGAGAGTTTTTTAATAAGTAAACTAAGCTAGTAACTAATAATACTCTATTATTATTATAAGCCCTTTTCTATATTTTTTATTAAATAATATTATTAAGAGTTAGTAAAGCTATAGTTATTTCTTTAGTAGCTTTAGTAGCTAAATCTTTAAAGGTAACCCTTTTATTTATTTCTAAAGGAGGTTTCTACCTTTAAAATATAGTTTTTTATAATAAATAAAATAAATATTAGCGTTTACTTAATAGTAAGGGCTTTCTCTATTAAAGTCTAGCTTTACTAGTTATAGTAGAGTTTTCTTCCTTAGTATAGTAATAGGGGTTTTAGATACCTTAAAAGCTATCTTTTTTTTTATAGTTAATTCTAATAAATCTATAGTTATTACTAATTACTAATTAGTGTTAGAAATAACTTATAAAGGGAAAATAAATACTAAAATATATATATAATAAAAATAATATAAAAAGTATAATTCTTAATTATATATATTCTAAGCTAAGAGCTAAGCTTATAAAGTAAGGAAAAAGGTAGTGTTATAGCTATGCATGTAGTTAGCAGTGCAGCTAATCAGACCGCGTACATCGTTGTAGCGGACCCACCCGGTCGCCCACACACGCTGCACCCGGCGTTTTGTCTGCACTAAGGTTTTGCCGTTGAGAGCAATTCCAACAATTATAATATAAAATACTATAACCTTTAATATTATAAAATATTTTTATAAAGTCTTTTAAGAAAAAAGCTTTTATAATAATTTTTTAATTACCAATTAAAATTATCATTTTATATAAGTTAAAACTATTTAGATATTAATTTAATAATTAAAGAATTATAAATTATTAAATATAATAGATTAAAGTAAAGTAATACTTACTAATTAAGCTAAGGTATAATTAAGTAAAACTTTATATTTTTTTTTATTATTAAAATATAAAAAATACTTATTATAAACTTATTAATTATCAACTTTATAATTTTTATATAAGTATAAGCTATATAATAATTTAATTAAAATAGTATACTACTTATATTAATAAAGTACTTAATTAAATTAATAATTCTTTAGTATTAAATATTAAGTTATAAAGTTATTAATAAAAGGTTTTTATAATATATTATTTTTACTATAATAAAGAATTAAAATATACCTTTATAGCTATAAAAAACTAACTAAAGTTATAATATAAATAACTTTTTTAATATAAAGAATATAATATAAAGATTTATATAAATTATACTTTTAAAGGGTTTTATAAATTTTAAAGAATAAAAAATCTTTATAAAGATATATATATATATTCTTAGCTTTATAAACTATTTTAAAGATATAATTTTATAGTTTTGTGATGGATTCGAGCTGGAGGCTCGGATCCTTAGCGGAGCAGGAGAGGAGCATGTGCGGCGACCCACTATACCTATAGGGCAAACCCTATAAACACATATTATATATAGAATAGGTACGTAGTGGAGGGAGATAGCAGTCTTTCCTTTCTCCTTATAGATAATAATAACTTTATTAACACTAGATTGCAGTTGCTATCTAGGCTAGTCTATAATAATTATTATCTATTATAACGTTACTTATAATATCTATTTTTATATAGATAATATAATAGATCCTTAGTATTATAAATAAATAGCCTAATTAGGCAATATGTAGGACTTACACTATCTCTATAAAACTATTGCTTTAATAGCGGCTTAGCTTAAGGAACTACGCTACTATATAGCCTTAGCGAACTAGGTATTCTATATAGATACTTTAATGTATACTAACTAGGAATAACCTAAGTATAAGCCGCTCTTAATAAGGAACCCCTATAATAGGAATAGGGCTTTATTCTAGGCTTAGTAAAGCCTTATAGTATATAAGCTAGAGGCTAACTTAGACTTTATTAGTACTAACTATAATAAATAGTTCCTTATTTACTAGAACCTATTGCCTAAGATTTAGGCATAGGTAGCCCTATTCTTTAAGCTTAGTAGTAATTACTAGTACACACTAAGCTGTTTTCTTAAGTACCTTAATACTATATTTATAGACCCTTACTAAAAGGAATATATAGTTATAGAGTTAAACTAACTTAAATAATACCTAAATAAATAGTTTATGGATTTCTTTATCTATTTTAAATAGAAGTTATACCTTATAGGGGGAAGTATATAAGTAGATATAGTAAAACTTATAAGACTTTAAGTAGGACTTAATAAGTGGATAAGGGATTGCTATGTTAGCTACAACGTTCCCTGCTTTAACTACTATGCTATAGTTATATAATACTGTAGTATTGCCTTAGATATTAACTTATACTAGATTAAGGAATGCGTTAAGGCTTATTATTACCTCTATACTAAACGCAACTAGGATAGCAATATAGCTATAATAGGTGTTAATTCCGCTAGCTTTTTAGGTTTAGGATAAGGTTATAAGTTCTCTAGTAAGGGGAAGCTAGGTAGGAAACCTATAGATGCTAAGGGCGCGATTTAGGCAACCTAGGTATTATAGGATGTTATTAAGCGCTATAAGGCTGCCTATTAATGCTTACATTATAGCAGTAATAGTTACTTTATATAAAGTTATGTATAACTTCCCACCTATTACCTAATAGAGGGCATAAATATTAAGGCCCTAAATATATCTAATAAGGAGGCACTAAGTAATAAGGGTAACTCTAACTTAGAAAAAAATAGCCTTACTATATAAGTCTTAGCGGTAGGATATATATTAGTAATATTAGCTTACACTATACCTATAATAGCAATAGCTTAAATATTTATAGGGAAATAAAATATTATATAAAGGAAGCACTATTCCTCCTTCCCTTTCTATATAATAGTTCTAAGTTTATTAATATTTAAGTAAATAGTAGTTATAATAGCTATACTACTATAAGCGAAAGTATAGTTTAGAGATTAGGCCTTTAATGCATTACCTTAGGCTAACTATATACCCTAACCACTGCTATTATAGTTATATAACGTAGCTATACTAATGCCTTCTAGCGCCTAAGGATTACTTATTTTATCTGTTTTAGTGCTAACCTAAATAGCTAGTTATTCTTTATAGTAGCCTATATAATCCTAGGTCTTTTATAAGACTGTATCCTAAGGGCGCCTTAAATAGCCTAAAATAATATTGTATTATATACTACTAAATGCCTCCTTATTATTTATATATAGAGTAACCTTAAGATTTATACCTTAGACGCCTAAGAGATAGCCTTACTAATAACTACTATTATAGGATTAGTGTATATAGGGTTAGTTTACTAGGCGCTATAGTTAGGTAAGGTAAGCAGTGTTATGTTTACTAACCTATAGGAGATTAATATTATCCTTATATCTATAGTAAACCTAGGTTCCTTAGAAGAGAATAAGGACCTCTTCTCTTTATTAAGCAAACTAGCTAACTTTAAGGATTTATTTTACTAAAAGAACGCTAGCGCCTTGCCTTCTTATTATAGGTAGGCTAATTATTATATTTAATTATAATAGAATCCTAATAGTAGCTTGCTAGACTTACCTTAGGCATTGCTTTATAATATACCTTAGGACTAGTTACTAGAAATATAGAAATAAATTATAGACCTTATAAATAAGGGCTAAATCTAGGCTTCCTCCTCCTTTATAGTAGTGCCTATACTTTTAGTTAAGAAAGTGGGTAGAGGTTAGCGTTTTTATATAGATTATTAGGTATTAAATAAGATTATAAACTAAGATTATTACCTATTACTACTTATTAAGAAGACTCTGCATTCCCTAGCTAGTGCCTAATAGTTTATAAAATTAGATATTTACGCTACCTTTTACTGCCTATACATTGCTAAGGGGGATAAGGCTTTAATAGCCTTTTATATATATTTTAGTCTTTTTAAATAGCTTATCTGCCCCTTTAGCCTAGCTAGTGCACTTATAACGTTTTAATGCTATATTAATAGAGCATTAGGGGATGCTTTAGGGGCCTATATAATAGCCTACCTTAATAATATCCTTATCTATATTAGTAGCACATATAAGGAGCATATAAATTATACTAGAGAGATCCTTTTATACCTTTAATAGGCTAGCCTATATTTTAATATTAGTAAGTATACCTTTAGCGTAACTAAGGTAAAGTACCTAGGGTTTATAGTTTAAGCTAGCTATATAGTATAGCTAGACCTAGCTAAGGTGGCTGCTATCTAGAAGTAGGAGGCGCTAATATAGCTATAAGGTATATATAGCTTTCTAGGCTTTATAAACTTTTATTAGGAGTTTATTACTAACTTTTTAGATCTTATTAGGCCCTTACTTAACTTTATTAAGAAGGGCATCCTATTTATCTAGTCCCTAGCTTACTAGATAGCCTTTTAGCGCCTTAAGGATATGTTCTTTTTAGCCCCTATTCTAGCTTAATAGGATCCTACCTTAGATATAGTAGTTAAGGCTAATGCATTAGGAGAGGTAATTAGGGGTTGCCTTTTGTAATATAATATAATAGGTATGCTATAACCTATAGCCTACTACTCTACCTAACTTATAGCCCCTTAATAGAATTATATAATCTATAATAAGGAATTACTTAGTATTATCTTATGCCTTAAGGCATGGTTTACTAAGCTCTATAGTGTCTTTTAGCTATTTATAATTCTTACTAACTATAAAAACTTAGAATACTTTATAAGCCCTTAGGAAATATTAGAATAATAAGTATATTAGGTAGAGACCCTCTCTCTTTTTAATTTTTACCTTTAGTACTGCTTAGGCTCCTAAGTAGCGTGCTTTAATACGCTATCCTGCTATAAATAAGATAAATTAGGGGAACCTATAGTAATATATCCTTTACTCTACCTAGTGTTAGTTGCGTGCCTATTATAGCTGCCTTATGCTACCCTAGCCTTATTACTAAAGCAGAATTAGACCCTAATTAGCGTTACTATAGCTAACCTATAGGGCTATAACTTTTTTACTAATAACTATCTCTAGAGCCTCTAGGACTAAGGCATTTAGGCTAACCTAATATACTAAGTAAAGGTTAAAGTAGTATATTTAAGGGCCTAAAGATTTCCTACTAAGGCAGCTATACGTTAGTAGGTTAGTAACTGTGCAGTTAATACCTATAGGGCTTTATTATTTTATAGCTACCTTTAGGTTCTATAGTATAAGCCCTTTACTACTATACTAATCTAATAGACTTATAATTCACTACTATTAGGCTATTTAGGGAAGAATATAACCTTTTAGGCTCTTTATTATAATTACTACTAGGAGGGTATATTAACAAACGTTACGTAATATATATGTAATTACTATTACTATAGAGCTTATAAGAGCCAGTGCCTTTATTAGGGCCTTTTATAGCTTATCCTAGCGCTAAATAGGTACTAGTTATAAATATTAGTGGATTTTATAACTAACCTTCTAGCTAACTCTTTAGATACCCCTTAATTTCTTATAGTTATTATAAACTACCTCTCTAAATATATTTAGTTAAAGGCTATAATAAGTATAAGCGCTAAAGCATACGCTTAATATTTTCTAAATTACTAGTAGTGCTTTTATAAATTCCCTTTAAGTATTATCTTAAACTGTGGCTTAGACTAGGTAAGTAGTTTCTAGTTAATGCTTTACTCCCTTATAAGTACTAAATAGCTTCTCTTTATATTATATTACCCTTAAACTAATAGTAGCACTAAGTATATAAATTAAGAGGTTTAAACAGTACTATAGGTTATAGTCTCTTTCACTTAAATAGATTAGCCTATATATTTAATAGCTTACTAGCTTACCCTTAATAACTATAACTTATTAGTTACTAGCCTAAGTATATATATAGCCCTTTATAGGTTTAATATTAACCTAATATAGTATATACTAGCTCTTATATAGAGCTAGATATCCCCTAAGGGGTAAGTAGTCTAGTTTCTTAAGCATATTAAGTAGGGAATAGCGCTAGCTTAAGCTACTATTAACTTTACTTAATAATATTAATAAGAGTCCTTTAACTAATTATATTGCTTAGTAGAATAGTACTAGCCTAGTAATAAAGTTTAGCTTAGCCTTTAGAATATTTATATACTTTATTTAAATAAGAAGTTAAACTAGGTTATAGCTAAATATACTATACTTAACATCCCTACCCCCTTAACTATTAAACTAGATATTTTAAGGGGTATTTACTTAGTTTTCTATATTAATTTAATAGAGTATATAGTAAATAATCCTCTCCTTTCTTAGGTCTTACTTAATTCCTAACTAAGCCCTATTTAGCCTTAGAATAATAGTATAAACACGCCCTATAAGTACTAAGTTAAGTATATTCTAGCTATAAAGAATGCTAAAGGCTATAGTAATTACTATAATATATTAATTAAATAGGTTAGCTATATATAGCTAATATAGAAACTACTTAAAAATCTAAAGAATACTAAGGCCTTAGTATATTTTAAATTATAATAAAGTAATATATATTTTAATAATAAACTAATATAAGCACACTATAATTCTTAATTAATACTATATAGTACACTATTAGACATAAATTTAAACCCTACTAAGCCCTATTTAGGCTCTATTCTAACTATAATATTCTAATGTATTACTATTACCTACCCCTAAATAAAGTAGGTAGGTTAGCTTAATAAACCTTTTTTTTCTTCTTTTTCTTCTTATAGTACTTAAATAATATAGCTATAGTAAGTAAGTTAAGTAGGGGTAAAGAGGGTAACTCCTAGCTAATAGAAAATATATTAGCCTCTTATAACTTTAGGCTAAAGAAGTCTAAGGGTAGCCTAAAGGAGAGTAATAAGAATAGGGTATACTAAGGGAGAATAGATAGTAGTGTAATATTAGTAGGGGGTAGTGTAATAATAGTAAGAGGGGGTATAGTAGCAGTAGGTAAAGGTATATTAGTAGTAGAAAGGGGCCTTAATAGCTAGCTAACTTATTTAGATAGAACGCTAGGAGGCAGTAATATATATAATATTATAGAAAGGGGTAGTATAGGTATATATACCTACTTTTTAGGTTATAAGGGTAGATAGAATAATAAAGGGGGCTAATATAACTAGTAATAAGTAAATAAATCTTAATATATAGGCGTTAGCTACTTAACTTAGCGCTACACTTTAAATAACTAAGTATTAGTATAGTTAACACTAATTTCTAATAAGTAAATTATAGTAGGATTAATTATAATAGTAGGTAGGGGATATATAGGCATTTTATTAATAGTAGCTTAGAATTATTTTAGTGGCTAGGAGAAAGGTATAGATAAGAAACTAGTAGTAATAGTAGGTATAGTATACTTCTTAATAGCGTATAAAGTAGTAGTAAAATAGTTATATAATGCCTTAAAAGGCTTATTTAATATAACCTTCTTCCCCTTACTATTAGAGGTATTATAGGTAAGGAGATAAGGCACCTTTATAGCCTTACTATAATAAATAGCTGCTATAATCTTATAAGTAAGGTAGTAGAGGGTAGGACTTTAAGCAAATATAGCAGTATTATATATATAAGTTGCCTTTCTTCTTTAACACTCCTTATAGGAGTATTAAGGGCCTAGGGTGTATAAGAATAGTCTATTATTTGCTATGTATATAAGATAAAATAAACACTAAATATCTAGCTAGTTAAGATTAATAAGGGTAAATAACTTATTCTTAAAGTTACTTTTAACCTTATAGTAACCTAAAATACAGTAGCTATTTAGAGGTAAAAGAGGGGGAGGTAAAGCATTAGTAGTAGTAAATATAATCTTACTATACTTAGTTTTAGTAAAATAAAGCAATAAAGATAGGAAAGCTTACTATTTAAATTTAATAAGTAATAGTAAGGGATCCTTTATTAGGTATTAATAGATAAGTATAAGGAAAGTATAGGTATTAATAAAGAATAGGTAGAAAGTAATAGGTATCTATATAAGAGACTTAAGGTATATAAAATTCTAATAGAGAGAATAATAGTAGAATTATATCTTTAAGTATAGAGGGAGTGGATTAGAGATTTATAGTTAGTATTTTAGGTATAATTAGCTAGCTAATCTAGGATTTTAGGGATTTCTATTTTAGGTTTATTTTTATTAACCCTAGGCGCTAGAGCATAACTAGCTAGGATAAATAGCTCTGCCTAGAGTATTATATTATAGACACTTAAGTATTATTATTATATTCTATCTGCTTATTAACTATCTAATAGCTAGAGGGCAGCAGAGTAGGGGGCTATATAATAGATTTAAGCTAGAGGCTTAGATCCTTAGTGGAGTAGAAGAGGAGCATGTGCAGTAATCTACTATACCTATAGGGCAAACCCTATAAACACATATTATATATAGAATAGGCATGTAGTGGAGGGAGATAGCAGTCTTCCCTTCCTCCTTATAGATAATAATAACTTCATCGACACTAAATTGCAGTCGCCATCTAGGCTAGTCCATAACAAGTTTTAAAAATTAATAAAAAATATACCTCATTAATATATTTCGTATAATAAATACTATTTATATATATATAAAACCCTGTGGTGTGGTGGTTAAGCGTTATGGAAAACCTTGTTACTTTTCTTATATAAGAAAGAATTATAGGGAGGTTATAGGTTTAATTCCTATATAGGGTATAGTTTTTTCTTAGTATAATAAGGGCTATTGTTACGTGCTGGATGTCACACGTAAATTAGGGGTACTCACACAATAAGTATAGTACGTTATAAAGTTATAAAGAGAAGAAACACTTAAGTTATAAGTAGGTAGTTAAGTGTATATATAGTTAAAGTTATTTATTATAAGAAGAAGGGGGAGCAGAACACTCCTATATATAGTAGGTTCTACTATTATATATAGACTATAATAGGTCCCCCCTTTATAGAAGAAAATATAGCTTATTCTAAGCTATATAAATTAAGAAAGAAAAGAAAAGAAAGGAAAAAAAATAAGTTTATAGTAATTTATTTATAAGGTTAAGAAATTAAAAGGAAAAAGAAATAAGCTATAGAAGTTTATATATAGCTAGGTTATAAACTAACTTATAGAAGTTATATAAATAAAGAAAGGGAATATAGATAAGTAAGTTAGTATAGATATTTATATTCTCTATAGAACTATTAAACCCTCTAAGGTTTACCTTTAGTCTACTACTTTATTCTATACTATTACTACTTACTTTTATTACTTATAAATATAGTGCTATTACTAAGGGACTTAGTGCTACTAACTTTATTAGCCCTAAAGTTATTAAGGTTTATAGTATAGCTTTAGTATACTATTATAAAGTAAATATCTTTAGCTAAAGAGTGTTAAATTATAGAGTTAGCTAGGACTCTTTTAAAGATCTCCTACCTTTAATAGTTAGCTATAGTATTAAGAGTATAAATATTAAGAGTTATTACTATAGCCTTAGCTTCTTTTTAATATTAAGTAAACTTTATATTATTATAGAAATATACTATATTAAGGTTAAGCTTTTACTTAGTTTTATTAGTATTTATACTATATTAATTCTTTTAGGTATTATTAATATAAAAGTTATAAGTTATTCTATTAGCTAGTATTTAAATATAAATAGTAAGTATTTAGACTTTTTTTTTTTTTTTTTTTTTTTTAGTGCTAATATAGAGAACCTTATAATATATACTAGTAAGATATAAGTAATGCTTAATAAAGATATTAATATAGTTTTCTTACTAGTTTATAATAAGTAAGGGAAATATATTTAGTATTAGAATAGTTATAGGTTTTAGTAAAATAAATAAAGAAATTAATAAGCTACTAAGCTTATAGGATTCTAAGGAGGATAATTCTATTTTAAAGGTTTATTATATCCTTAATATGGCCGGACCGCGGCTAAGCCGCCTCGCACTCACATTGACGGATTCCCTAGAGGCATAGAGGTCCTATATATTCATTACTTGCTTAATAGCCTCTCAGTATAATATAATATTTAGATTTAGCTATAGAACTAATTAGCTTCTACTTAGCTACTAATGTGGATAGGGGATATAATACTTATGCCTAAATAAGTTTTTTTTGCTTTTATATACTTAAAGTATACACTACTAGTATTTATTTAAATTAATAATAGTAGTAGTATAAGTTTAAAGGGGGTACTAACCTTTAATACTATAGCACTATTTTTTAATATTTTTAGCTTATATTAAGTAAGCTTTATAAGGCTAGGCCTATAATTAGCCTAGCTATATATAGGTTAGTAGTAGTAGTATATTAAAAAGGAAATAGTACTTACCCTAAGTATAATAATTAAT
>SRPW01000145.1:0-36703 GCA_018360225.1 Claviceps pusilla | reverse complement strand
ATAAAAAAAAAAAAAATCGAGACCGACAAACCCGGGGGAGAGAAAGAATATTTGCTGGGGTCTGCCGGCTTTGGTCTCCTGCTTTGGGCATTTTCATGCAGTCTCGTGCAACACGGAACAGCGACACAGAATACGATGGTCGTCTCAACTCGTTTCCTCTTTCCCCCCAAGTACCTACCTAGGTAAGACATTTTGGTGGGTCAGTACCGAGATGGGTGCCGGCACGAGTCTGTGTTGTCTGCTTATTAGTTATTCGTAGGCAGCTTACGCGCGCAAGAAACTCACGGCCCACGAGTGAAGGTAGGGCGAGTAGATTATGTGGCTACTGCCGTGGTCAAGAGCTAGGGAAGTTTCCGAAACGTCCCGCGGTCTGGTCTGAACTCTGCTGTCCTGAAGCGCCGAAAGTCATGAAACTTGCGAGCTCATACTTTTTTTGCTCCGTACAAATTCCTCAACCATGATTTTACATAGATTGTGTCATAGCCATTTCCCACTGTTGGTGACCATAGAGTTAAAGGGCGCGGACTAGCTTGTTGTGCCAGCGAGGGCACAAGGGAATGAGGCACGTAGTGCCCTTGCTATGACTTAGCGGCGCGCTAAGGGTGTATATAAAAAAGAGGGCGTGCATATTTATATAATAGGGCAGAGATTTATACCTTTAAGCACTACCCCTTACCTAGTAGCTACGTTATAGTATACTTTCTATATCTTAGTCTTTACTTTACTAAATAATATCCCTTTACTAGCTTTAATAACTAAATCTCTCTTTTTTTTAGGGATAGTAAACTATTAACTAAACTAAAATATTTACTAAAAAAGTTACTTATTTAACTAGCTATAACCTTACTATAGCCTTATAAGATACTAGCTATATACTAAGCACTATTAAAGAGAAGGGGCACTTTAAAATTAGAAATCCTAACCCTATTTATATAAATAATAATAATACTAATAAAGAAATAAACCTTAATAAGATAATTAAAGAAGTAGCTTAGTTGCTATAAGCTATCTAAATAGCTAATAAGAGAAGGAACCTTAAAGCACTATAAAAGTCCCTTAAGGAAGTTAACCTTAGTAGAAACTATAAGAGTAATAAGCTTAGTATTATTAGTATTCTTAATATTAGTTATACTCTAACCTCTAAGCTATAAACTTACCCTATAGTTATAGCGCCCTTTATATATATAGAACTTATAAAAGCTTAACTTAAGGCTTTTATATATAAAGGTAATACTTATAAAAGCCTTTAGAATTTCTTATTAAACTTATATATAGCATTTACTATAGACCCTTATATATTCCTTAGGGACGCTACTAAGGTAGTGTATGCTAGTAGCTACCTTACTAATAATATAAAGTGCTAGTAAATATAATATAATACTACTAATAGCTTTATAAACTTTAAAGAGTATACTTAAATAGGATTTATAAAGTAGCTTAAAATAAAAACTATTAATAAAAATATATATTACTTAAAAGCTATTAAAGCGCTAATAAACCTTTACTAAAATAATTAAATATTATTTTAAACCTTCTTTTAAAAATAAAGTAAAGTTAAGGCTAAGCTCCCTAAGGCTATTTTAAAATAACTTTAAATTTATATATTTTTAAATAGCCTTAACCTTATTACTAAGAAGTAAATGCTAAGCTAGGAGTTTCCTTAAAGCTAGAATTACCTTTAAAGCTAAGGTAGAAAAGCTAAAGTTACTAATAAAGAATCCCTAAGTAATTAAGAATAATTAACTTTAGTAGGATATAAATAATAAAGATTACACTCTTTAGTAGTAAGCTAGGAGTAATATAACTATAGACCTTCTAATAATAGGGACTTTAATAATATTTAGTGCTATAAGTGCTAAAAGGATAGGTATATCTCCCTAAGATGCCTAAAACTAAACTATACTATTTATAAAAGTAATTAATATATTATAAGCTAGCACTGCCTATACTATAAAGTTCTAGCGCCTAAGACCTTAGATATAAACTTAATTCTAATTAACGCTAATAGGCCTTAAAGGCATACTCCCTTTATAACTAATACCCCTTATAAGATAAATACCTTAGTTATTAATAAGAATAAAGATAAAGAGATAAATAATAGAATAAGGATAAAAGTATCTATATAGTAAGATTACTATTAGGTAGCTATAAAAGCATTATTTAATTTAAGAATAAAAAGATTAGTTATTTACCTAAAAATATTAAATAAAGAAGACTAGGTAAATATAAAAGTAAATACTATATTACTAGCTAGCGCCTTAGGTAATCTACTTAAGCATAAAGGTATATTAAATAAGTTAGTTAGTATTACTAATAGTATAGGTTATAGTAAAATATATTAGGTTTACTGCTATATTACTAATATATAGAAGAACCTACTTTTAGGTGCTAATTAAGTAAAGATTTATAAGCTATAAATCCTATTTTAAAATAATAAAACTTAAAGATATTTAATAATATAAGAATGCCTTATATTTATAGGGCATTTAAAGTAAATTTACTATAAAAGAAAGAATATAATTATATTACTAGTACTAGCCTTAATATAGGTTAGGGAGATGCTAAAGAATAATAAAGATAGGAGAAGCCTATAAATAGTAGGGGGTAATATAGGAGAACCTTAGCTAAATATATAAGGCAAAGATAAGGGGTAAGTAAGTAGTAACTTAGCTATAAAGAAGCTGCTAAAGGTATATACTAAGTTTATAGATATATTTTTAAAAGAACTTATAGGCTAGCTTCTAGCCTTAGGAGGTTGTATATATGCAATTAAGTTAATTAATAGTAAGACACCCCTTTAGGGACTAATTTATAACCTTACTAAAAAGGAGCTATAGGTTCTTTATAAATATCTTACTAATATATAGTAAAAAGAATAAATTTAATAATTAATAAGTCTCTTAAGTGCCCTAATTCTATTTATACTAAAGAAAGGAGGTTAGCTTAGGCTATGTGTTAACTATTATAGCTTTAATAAGGTTATAAGGAAGGATAAAGCCCTATTACCTTTAATTTTAAAAATCCTTAACTAATTAAAGGGGGTAAAGGTAGTTATAAAAGTTAACTTAAAAGACATATACTATTAGCTATATATCTATAAGGGTAATGAGTAAAAGACTGCATTCTATTGTTAATATAGGCATTTTAAATATCTTATAATGCCTTTTAGCTTTATAAATACACTAGCTACCTTTTAAGAATATATTAATAATGCACTAGGAGAGCTTATTAATACTATTTATATTATTTATCTTAATAATATTCTAATCTATAGTAGCAACCTAGTAATATATAAAGGGTATGTTAAATAAGTCCTATAGAAACTCTAGGAGGCTAAGCTCTATGCTAACCTTAATAAATATAAATTCTTTATAATATATATTAGCTTCCTTAGCTTTATAATAATACCTAATAGCATTAAGATAGAGCCTAAGTGCATTTAGGTAGTAGTAGAGTAGCAGCTACCTTATAGTGTGTTAGATATTTAATGTTTCCTTAGATTTATAGGATTCTATAGATGCTTTATTTAGGGATATAGTAAAATTGCTATCCTACTTACTAACTTATTAAAAGGAGATAATAAAGAAACTCTATAGCTAAGTAATAGCAAGCTAGCTACGTTTAATTAGCTTAAGTAGAAGTTTTTAGAAGCCCCTATTCTTATTTATTTTAATCTAGAGGCACTACTAAGGATAGAAATAGATGCGTTAGCCTTTATAATTAAAGCCATTATAGCTTAGCTATAGCTAGGTAGCTAGCACCCTATTGCTTATATATCGCGAAAGCTATTAGGGCTAAAGCTAAGATATATAACACTAAATAGTAAGCTTCTTACTATTTAGGAAGCTTTTTAAACATAAAGGCATTACCTAGCTTATTTAAAGCACCCTATTTAAGTGATTATAAACCACTTAAACTATAAGTATTTCGCTATAAAGCTAAAGCTATCTAGCTGCTAGGTAAATGCCCTTAATAAGCTATACCCATTTAACTTTATTATAGAATATTAACTAGGTAAGCTAAATCCTATAGATAGCTTATTCTAAAGACCAGACTACTTCTTAAAAGAGGCAGTAGCTAAAGCGCACGCATTATACTTACTGCTATTTCTTACTAAGTTCGTAGCTAGTAAGCAGCGCAGCGACATAGCAGCAGCTAATACCCTAAATGTTTAGTATAAGGTTGCTAGATCGTTGCGCTAACTAGCCTTACTACCTACTAGAGAAAAGCTATAACTAAGCTATATATAAGTAATAATAAAGCAGGATATAACGCATCTAGCCTAGATCTTTTCTTTAAAGATTAAAGGGTAAGTAGTGTAAGAGAAATTATATAAGATAATATAAGTTAGAGCTAGTATACTCTAACCTTATAATGAGATAAGTTTATAGCTAAAGCCTAATAGTTTAGGTCTAAATGCCTAGATATTACTAAAGGACTAGTCTATATATAGTATATATACTATAAGTAAGGGGGTAGGTAGCTAAGATATTAGAGTCTTAAAGAATAAGACTAAATATCCCTTTAACTCTATAAGGCACTTAAGTTAGCCCTATTTATTATATAGTAGACTTCTACCTAAGGAGAGAACCTACTAAAAGCTTATAGTAAGGTTATTAGCTATTAGGAGAACCTTTACTAAGTTAATCTCTAATTAAGCTAACTATAAGATATTAATTGCTTTAATATATAAAACTTTAAAGTTTATATAGTTAAGGGATACCTTAGTATAGTAGTAATTAAAGCTACTAAGTAGTAGTAAAACACTAGCGCCCCTAAAGAGTACTGCTTAAATAGTTAATAGAAATAGGCTACTACTATATAAGGGCTAGGCATATATCCTAGCTAGTATAAAAAGCAAGATTTTATAGTTAACTTATAACAACCCTACAGTAGGCTATTATAGAGTTAGTAAGATAATTAGATAAGTTATAAACTAATATTTCTAGCTAGGGCTAAGATAGGATGTTAAAACCTATATTAGTAATTATATAAATTGTTAGCTTAATAAGCTAAGGTTATACTAACCTTATAGTAAGCTAGTAGCATTACTAGTGCTAGAGAGACTATTCTAAGAAATCTTAATAGATTTTATTATAAGCTTACCTTTAGTTAAGTAGATAAATAGTAAGATATATAATGTAATTCTAGTAGTAGTGGATAGATTTTCTAAGTATACGCTATACATTGCTATAACTATAAAGGTAATTAGCAGTAACTTAGCAACTATCTTTATTAAGAATGTCTTTTAGGATTATAGGGCACTAAAAGGTATTATAAGTAATAAAGGCACTGTTTTTATAAGTAAATTCTAGAAGACCTTCTACTACCTCTTAGTAACTAAGCAGCTACTTAGCACTATATTTTACCCTTAAATAGACAGTTAAACTAAGAGAATAAACTAAATCTTAGAATACTATTTATAAGCTTTTAAATATATAGAATAGACTAACTAGCTTAACTACTTAGCTCTTATATAATTTATATATAATACTAGCTATTACATAGCTTATAGCTATATACTAGTAAAGTTACTATAAGGGTATAAACCTAGAGGACTAGACTAAGTAACTAAGCTATTAGATATTATTAATTAATATATAGAAGTTAGGGTAAAAGAACTATAAGCTAAGTATGCAGAGATAAAGCAGCTACTTAGCAATACCTAAGCTTAGTATATAAAATACTATAATGCTAAGTGCAAGCTAATAGACTTTAATATTAGGGACTATATTCTCCTTTCTATAAAGAATATTAACCTATAGCAACTAAGCTAAAAGCTTATAGTAAGATATCTAGAACCTTACTAGATTACTAAGAAAGTTAGTTATTATAGCCTTACCTACTAACTTAAATTGCCTCTAACACTATAACTATATAATGTATTTAACATTATAAGCCTTAAGCTATTTAAAGGTAACCTATACTAAGAAGAAGCAGCGCTAGCGTAGCTACCTTTTAAGGAAGACACTAAGGTATATAAGGTGGAACAAATAATAACCTATAAATATAAGGGTAAATAACGAAAATACCTAGTAAAGTAAAAGGGCTATAATAAAATAGAAAACTTATAGGTGCTGCAAAGAGACTTTACTTTAAAAGACCTAATTAAGGAATATAAGTAGTTACTACGCAGCTAGGTAGCTCCTAGGTTACAAGCAAAATAGGTTAATAAAACAATGCATATTTGCCTTAGTAAAAGTGAGTTTATTTAGTTAAGCAAAGCTATTAAAAAAAAAGAAAAGAATAATAAAAAAAAAAAAAGAACACTAGCATAAAACAAGCTATTTCTATATAGCAACCGCGCTACTATAGCTTATTATTATCCTCCTCCCTAGCTAAATTTCCTATTAAGTTAGAGAGAGCCTTTAGAAACACATATAGCCTAATAGGGCATAGCAAAGTAAAAGATAGGGTCTCCCCCTAAGCTAAGCATAAGGGAGGCTAATTAGTAAGCTAGTAGGAGGTTAGCAGTAATAAATAAGCAAGAAGAAGTAGAAGGGAAAAGTAACTTACTATAAAAAGGTTCTTATAAATAAACTGCAGATAGTTAGCCTAGTTAATAGAAATAAGTAGCTAATTTATAGATATAAGCTGCTATATCGCTGCATTCTAACGGCGCTGTCGCTCTAAAGCGAGCTGTTACGGTCTGCACATAACGGCGGAACCCACTACGTATAGGAGGGTTCCGCTCCCCCTTTCTCCTTGCAATGAACAACTTTAACCATACATACACTCGACCACCTACCTGTGACTTAAGTGTTCCCTCTCTTTATAACTTTATAACGTACTATACCTATTGTGTAAGTACCCCTAACTTATGTGTAACATCTAGCACGTAATAAGTAGTAGCAATTACTGTTTCTTTTGTATGCCTATTTACTATATAAGAGCTAATAATGAAAACTATAAACCTTATGTTAATAATAGGAGAAAACCAGCGAAGCCTACCTATTAGCCTAAATTCTCTAATTACTAGCTCTATTATAGAAAACTAACTGTAGTAAATCCACTATTTTTAGGCTTTTTACTAAGACTTCCCTAACCTTAAGAATAGGAAGAGACTGCTTTTATTATAAGAAGACATTAAGAACCTTTAAACTCTCGCTAAATATTAACACATTAATAGTAACCTTTAGATCTACCTAGAGCCCCTAGCTATTAAAAGACCTATTTATTAGAACCCTATAGATTTTACTATAGTTAATGCTAAGTAGAAAATAGTAAAAGGTATTATCTATAGAGCTAGGCTAGAATACCTCTTTAAATAAGCAAATTTAGCACTAGAGAACAACACTACTACACTAGAGAATAGCTTAAAATATAGGGAAAACACTAACATTATAGGTATATTTAGCGTTTTAAAGGATGAATTAATGGGAGACTTAGTAAGCGCAGGAATTAGGGGACCTTTAGAGACCCTAAATATTTTGTCTTATACTAAGGAAAATAACGCCTCCTTATAGAAAGGGGACTATATTAGCGCTAGCTCTTATTAGGAAACTATCCTAGAAATAAGAATCTACCCTTATATAACTTCTAGCGCATTAAATCCTCTTTTAGGAGCACTATTAAATCCTATAGAAATTAACTAAAATAAGATAATCTCCTACTCTTTTAATAGTTAGGTAAAACGCATACCCCCTCCACTAGTAATGGAAACTTAGGGGCAATAGCGTAAGCCTAATATATATAATAAATTTTAGCAATTTCTTGCTAATATATATAACTAATAAGAGGCTGCCCTTAATAAGATCCACTATAGTAGTGTAAAGGAAATTAGTAAAGTAGTGACTTACTTAACTGCTGCCCTAGAAGCCTTTAGACTAGCTAAATCTTACTAGCAAACTGTAAAACTAGCCTAACACCCTTTATTTGCCTTAGGGTAGGCTTTAACCTTAGACGTATAGTATCTTACAGCATCCTTTAGAATAATAGGCACGTAAGTATAACTAGCTTACATAATAACCCTTAATGCTTACTACGCTAAGACCTCTTAGCTTAGGGGATACCTAATAAATAGGGAATTTTATAAGGCTTTACATAACCCCCTACTCTATAATAAGCTACACCTAAGGAATACTATACACGCTTAGGAACTATCATTTACACCTATAAAATAGCGACCTAAGGATAAGGACCCTTATAAGGATCCTGTAGTCTAAGCCTCTTTAATAATAGACTATTTAATAGAACCTTTATAGAAGCTTAGTAATATTAGGTATCTTAACCCTAAGATAGATCTAAATAATATTAATAGTAAAGCTATTAAGTATAAGGGTAAATCCACTATCTTTATAGATATAGACCTCTAGATCTAGGCGGTTAGGGACTACTATAGTTATACTAGTCTTAACCACTAGGAATAGATTAAACACTAAGTATAGTACCTCTTCTATAGCGCTGCCTATATATAGTACTATTAATATTTTAATAACATAGAAAGGGCTGTGATTTTCCATAACCTTAAGTTAGTATTTACTATAGTTAAGAAGGAATTTAGCGTTAAGATCTAGGACGCTATAGTATAGCTTAATTAAGCTAAATTCACTAGGGATAATATGTTATTTAAGATATTACTATATAAGTTTATAGCTAAGATTTTCTTCTATACTAGAGCTAATAGGGAATCCACTAATCTTTAGCTCCTTATATGCCTTTACTATAAACTCTACGTAGAACTTCGCTAAATCTATCCCTAATTAGTGGAATTAAACTGCTATAATATATATATTAATTTAGTAAAAGGTAAAAGATAGAACCTAAGAGACTTTATCTTAGGTAATAAAACCTACTATAGGGCTAAGAAGAATAAGATTTAGTCTTCTACTTACCTTCTTATAGAGGACTTAGACTCTATAGCTAAGGATCCCCCTTACTATAGCGTTAATGCTTACTAAAATAGACCCCCCTAGTATAATAGCTACTATAGAAGCAGCTATAGTCTACCTTAATGCTAATAGAGTAGTTGCTGCTAATACTTATAAAGCTATAAAAGGTATTGTAGATCTAGTGATAGATATAAACATAGAAACCACTAACTATAAGGCTAATTATACCCTTTTTAACCTAACTATAGTTATTCCTATAAAGGTTATAAAGGGGCCCTATAGTAGTCCCCTAAGGATTCTAATAGAGGCATACTAGCGGCTACCTTATACGCTAGGGAGTTAGACACCCCTAAGTAATATAAGGAAGCTAAAACCTATTACTATAACTCCTTTAGGCGCCCTTACTATAACTATAAAGGCTATAGGCCCTAATTCTATAAGAAGTGGGTACCTAAGGATAGTAATAATATAAACTATATAGTTATAGTAAATAACTTAGATACAAAAGCTAAAGAGTCCTACTTAGTGTTATTAAAATACTATATAGTTAAGGAGGGAGTTATTAAAAGCAACTCTAATAAGAATAAATCTAACTTTATAGACGCTTTCTACACTAAGGAACCTATATCTCCCCTTATTATATGCTATAAAAAAATCATAGTATTTAGAGGACTAACTAATAGTTAGGTTATTAAAGCTATTATATAGCTATGTTAGTTAGAAATTACTAGAAAAAGGAAGGCGACTACCTATCTTAAGGTAAACCTTTGCTTTAATAACTAAAGGTAGGACTATAAGATCTGCCTTAATACAGGAACTTTATTAATACTAGTTAATAAGAAGTAGCTTTAATAGAATAGTTATAATGTTTAATAGGGAACCTAGAAGCCTAAACCTATAAATAGTGTAAATTCCTTCTTTTATATTATAAAAACTACTACCTTTAACTTCTATATTAAGGGCAAAGCTAGAGGAAAGTTAGTGTTTAGTTACTTTACTATAACTGCTAATATAATAGAGAAACTCACACTAAAATTGTTAATTAGCATAGATTTTATGTATAATTATAGCATTAAAATCAACTTTATTAACCCTAGGGTTGTTTTCCGATCCATATATAACATAACTATACCTGGCCACATTTTCTGCCCTACTAATATAGTTCTAACTAGGAGGGTTGTTGCAACGCACTATATTACTATACTGCTATATAGCTTGGAAATAGTGCTAGTTTCCTAGAAGGACTATATAGCGTATAAGGCCACTAGTGTCTATTATTTTGTCTTAAAGAACTACTAGATTTTTAATAGTATTATAGATTATAGGTAGGCAAAATACTTGCTAATCTATAACTTTATAGACCTCCTAATTTATATTAAGCCTAACTAAAGGCTAGGGAACCTTTAAGGCCTAGATGCAGTGGACTCCCACTTTGCTATAGATAATATTAAAACCTTCTCTGCTTTCTATAGTTATAATATTAATATTCTATAAAGCTGTAAAGAGCTAGTAGCACTAAAGAATATCTTCCCTCCTAAGGCTAAGGGAGGCAATAAGGACACTGCTAATAACCTTAACCCTAAGGTAGTTAATAGCAGCGTCCCTTTATATAGCATTATATGCCCTAATAATATCCTATTTATTACAAATAAATTTAGTGTTAAAATTACAAATCTTAACCTAGTAGCTGTAGAAAAACTTATTAAACTTATAAATAAATATAACGTTTACTGTAACTAAGGGGTAGTGCTAATGCCTAAGGAGGAGTAGATGTATATTAATTTTATTAATAGCTAGCAAAATTAACTAAAACCCTTATAAGTGTATTACTTAGGTAGGAAGGATTTTAAGAAATTCTATAAAATCTTTAATAAGAAGCATAAAGCTAGTAAGGTATCCTACCTTAGGGTAGGAGAAAAGACACTATACCCTTACTGTTACGGTCTGCACACAACAGCGGAACCCACCGCATATAGGAGGGTTCCGCCCCCTTTCTTCTAGGAATGAACAACTTCAACCATACATACACTCGACCACCTACCTGTGACTTGAGTGTTCCTTCTCTTTATGACTTCATGACGTACCACACCTATTGTGTGAGTACCCCCAACTTACGTGTGACATCCAGCACGTAACACTTACCCTAGCTTTCTTATTTAGCGTAATACTAGGAAAGAATGTAAAGAAAGGGCAGTAATTAATATAAGGCCTATAAATAGCATTACTATTCTAGATATATACCCTTTGCCTAACTAAGGGGACATTATAAAGGATACATACAGAAAGTATTAGATATCCCTCCTTAATACTTCTAGTTTCTTTAACTAACTCCTAGTGTAGTGTAAACACTACAATAAAATAGTAATTATCTTTAAAAGAGGAATTAAAGTATCCTATATTATAATATAAGGATATAAGAATTCCCTAGTATATACTTAGCGCTTTATAGATAAGTAATTCTATAAACACTATGCCTTTATATAAGTATATATTAATAACATTGCAATTTTCTCTAATACCCTTAAAGAGCACCTAGCCTACCTTAAGATTATATTTAAAATCCTTAAAAAGTGCTACCTATATATTGTAGCTAAGAAGTCATTTATTAGCTATCTATTAATTTAACTCTTAGGTTTTATTGTAAACACAGAGGGCATTACTAATACTAGTGACTGCATTAAGGCATTTAAGAACCTCTAGATACCTACCACGCTCTTAAGCCTTAAAACCTTTATAAGAATAGCTAGATTTCTCTATATAGGGGTCCTTTAGTTTAACCTATACATTAAACCCCTATAGGATAGGAAGACTAAAATACTTTAGAATCTTTATAAGAAAAATAAGCTCTCTATTAGGTTATCTAAGCAAGTATAAAAACGTATAGCTTAGTAGGTAAGTTTTATACCCTCTAAGCAGGAAATTGCATTCTTTAAAGCAATTTAGGAACTCCTATACATTAAAATTCTACTCTAGCACTATAACCCTAAGAGGCCTCTTTTCTTTAAGGTTAATATATATAAGGAGGGTTTTAGCCTATATACTTTCTAATTAGCAGTTAACTAGAATAGCATTAATATCCCTAGGAAGAATATTAGTAGTAATAAACTCTACCTTATTTTATTTCTCTCCTAGCTAACCTTAGCTATTAAGAAGAGGTATAGCTTAATAGAAGTAAAGGTCGCTACTATTATATAGAGAATAAGGAAGCTAAGGAAAATAGCCTAATCTAACTTATTAGCTATAAATATTATTACTAATCACTCACTAGCAAAGGGCATTATCTAACACACCTTGCTTACAACAATAGATCTTAATAAGGCTAACCTTAAGCTTGCTAAGGTTGTAAATTATCTCTTGCAGTTTAAAATCCGCGTTATCCATATTCCTAGCACTTTAAACGTGATTTCTAACGCACTCTCTTGCTTGCCTATTAATATTAGCTATAGGGAAGTAGCTAACTGTAGCAAATTTAATAAACTTAATGCTTATATGTACTTTAGAGAGGAATTTATAGTATTTACTATTATAAATAATAACCTAAAGGATTCTATTATAGTGGGGTATTAGTATAATGTAAAGTATAGCTGGATTATTAAGGGTATTACTACATATAGGGAGAGGCAACGCTAAGCCAATTAGAACTAACTACGAATTCCCCTATATAGCTAGAATCTTTAAGATAATGGACTTCTCTACTACTATAATTTAGAAGGATTGCGCTAACTTTATATCCCTTAAAACTACATAAAAGCTCTCCTCTAGCTTACTTATAATAATACTTACTACTTTAGCGTAGGGAGAATAGCTAAGGAGCTCTCTACTGTCTGCTTTCTATAGATAAGTAGCTAGATATATACCTACATAGCGCACTGTAATATCTATAGAGAAAACGCAGTTCTCTAATCTTAAGCCCTAGAAGAAATAAGACCCCTTTAAATAAAGCTAGTGCCCTTCTATAGCATTTTATTAGATTTTATTACTAATATACTAGAAGTTAGCTCTGTAAATATAATATAGGCAGTAGAAGGATTTACTACTTATAATTTGCTTTACTTAGTAAACTATCTCTTTAGTAAGAAGATAATTCTTATTCTTAGATATAAGGAGTATTTAGTAAAAATCTAGGCTAAACTCCTACTTAAGGGACTCTACCTTACTAACTAAAGGCTACTATAAGAAATTATTAGTAATTAGGACCCTAAGTTTGTCTTTAACCTCTAAACTATGCTTTTTTATAAGCTAGAAGTAAAATTCCTTATAGCTATAGCGTATTACCTATAAACTAATAGCGTAGCTAAGCGTAAAAACTAGACTATAATTATTGCAGTATAGTATTACACTGTAACTAATCTAAATATCCCCTAGCCTTTAATACTTCTAGCACTCTAACACTACCTTAACAATATAGCTATAGCTTTAATTAACTAATTACCTAATAAACTTATACTTAGTTATAAGCTACTTATAGTAGTAAACCTCTTTATAAATCTAAATAAATCTATTATAAATCCTAATAACACTAACCTCTTAATGCTTTAGAAGTTATACTAAAGGGAGGCTAAGCATACTATTACAGTAGTAGCTATACTTATAAAAATCTAATATAACTCTAGGCATAACCTAGTAGATATTAACGTTAGAGATATAGTATACCTTAGGCTATACTTAGGATATAAGCTCTTAGGTAGGCCTAAGAAGAAATAGTCTTCCTAGTGCACTAAACTATATAAGGTTTTAGAATAAATCTCTCCTCTCTCCTTCTGCCTTAACTTTCTACTAACTTTAAGGGTTTATTTAGTGGTTTCTATAGCTTATATTTAAAAACTATAGTAAAGTAAAGACTCTTTTAGAAGATTTAAGCTAATACTACTACTAATAAACTTAATTAGATTAGGAGAGGTAAACTACTAGGAAATTAAGAGAATCTAAAATTACTATATATAATTCTTTTAAAAAAAGGGTAAGAAGCCTTATATTAACTTCTTAGTTCACTAAAAAGAATACTCTACTAAGAATAATTAGTGGATTTCTAAGAAAGAAATGTGCGTTAACACTGCTAAGATAGTTAATAAGTACCTTATAAAGAATATTATTAATTAGAATAAGGAATACTATAAGAAAGGCTTTATAGCGCCTCCTAATTAATAAATCCTAATAATACTAGCTCTATATTTAATTTTGCAAATATATATAGGGAATTCCCTACTAGTAGAAAACATTAATTATTTTCTAACTCCCTATACACTATAAAAGCTTACCTTAAGCTTACTTTTATAAAGCCTTATTAAGGTATATAAAATCCTTTCTTTCCTATACTCTTTCTTTTTCTTTCTTTACCTTCTTTTCTTTATTTTTCTATCCCTTTTCTCTTTAAAAATCTATATACTACTACCTTTTTCCTTATAGTAATTATTTACGCTTAATTTATATTTTTCCTTAGCCTATATAAACATACTACTTAAAACCTTAACCTCCCTAAGGTTTTCTATAGTATATTAAATCCATTATCTTAAGGCTCTTAGCGCTAGTTTTACTAATTATTATATTAATAATTAGTAGAAGTTAAGTTAGGAGAAGGCTTAGCAGGATATATATAGCGAACTCCTACGTTTCTCCCTATGCTTATATATTAAAGCCTTTATTAAACCCCCTCCTTACTACTAACTTCCTATAATCCTCCTTAAGTAGTTAGCCTTAGACCTTAAGAATAGTATAGATTCCTATAATATTAACCTAGCTAACCTATTAGGTTTTATATTTAATTCCTATCTCTAGGAGACTAATATTCTAACTAGCTAGCTAGGGAGCACTCTAGCTACCTAAAGCAGTGAATCTTATAGTAGAAATAGCAATAATTTAAGCATACTCTATACTATGCCTTAGCCTATTATAGCTAACTATACTGTAAATAAGAACGTCCCTAATAAGGATAATATAGACCCTAACTAGGAGCTAGATAATATTAATAATATTAAGAAGGAGACCCTAGCAGGCCTATCCTTAATAAACCTAACTAATAAGCTAGTAACTACTACTAAAGAAGCTATAAAGCGCATTGCTAACACTGTAATATATTAGCACCTTTGCTAATTTATAAGAGCTAATAGCAATACATATATACCTTACAATGTATTAGATAATATTAATTTTATTACTATAGTTAATATAGGAAAGAACTATATAAAGTAGCAATACACTAATAAGCAGGGACCTAAGAAGAAGGATTAAACCCTTAAGAACACCCTTTATATCTATAGTGTAGAATTTACTAAGGCAGGAGCTAGAATTAGCTATAATAGATTTAGTGTTAAAAAAGATAATCCCCTTTATAAGCTATACTTAAAAGTAGTAGCCTATTATATTAATATTTTTAAGGAACTTAAGGCCTAAAGCAATAAGGCTATAGCAGCTACTGTAAAAGGCAATAAAGCTTAAGCTAAAGGTAAATTAAAACTCCCTATAATTTATACTACCTAGAACTCTCTTTAAACGGTAGTTTTTATTTAAAAAAATAGGGGTAACTATAAAAACCGTCACTAGACTTCCTAGCTCCTAGCAAAGTCTATTATTATTACTAAACGCATTAGCAATGCTTTTAGCCACTTAAATAGGACCCTTAGCGGCCTTCTAGTAATAGTTAGCAAGTCCTATCTTATAGAGATCCTTAAACTAAGCGCCTAAGTAGCTATTACCACATCTAAGCAGTTATTAGGCATACCTAGTAAGGTCCTTATATATATTATAGTATTAGAGATAGCTGTAGAAGCCCTTTAGTCTACTATAATAGACTATAGCAAGATATTTAAAAAACACTATAATAGCATTAAAGGCCTTATAGATATCTATAATATTATAAAAACTAATACTCTAGGAACAGTTAATGCTAGAATTAAGGAGGCTACTAAGTTTATAACTATAGTAAAGACTATTAAGGATATAGAATCCTGCCTTACTATATTAGAAAAACATAAGTCTATTATAATAGCTTTAATTTCTACTATTAAATCCTCTATTAAATTACTTTAGTTTAAAGTAAAGGCTATTAAAGCTAAGGTATAAACCCTTAAAACTATAGGCACCCCTAGGACTTCTACTATAATAAGATCTACTAAGCACACTAAGGATAAGACCCTAACTCCCTAGTTAAGGTATTCTATGTGTATAAAACGCTAGCTAGCTACTATAGGTAGCTTAAAAGCTATACTATAAAAAGGGGAATCTATTAATCCCTTTAGTAGGATGTTCTAGTGCTTTTATTATTTCTTACACTGTTGCTTTAGCAGTTCCTTATTATAGGAATTCTAGTAGTTATATAAGTATAAGTGGTTTCTAATTTTCTATATTGCTTACCTACTTTAAGAGAATAGAGTTAGTAGGAAATATAATAGTTTAGCAAGATTACTTAATATTTATAATGTCTACTACTAGGAATGTAAAATCCCTATAGGATTCTACCTATATTTAGATAACAATAGTAGTAAATAAGGCATGTAAGTGTTCTTAACTTTAAAGCTATAAAAACTATATCTTTATTTATATAGGAAACCTTACCTACGCTAGCGCCTACCTTAGGCTATAGAATATAGCAATATTTAAGGGTCTTTATTTACTTAGCTAGGGCTGTAGCCTAGCTGCCTAAGTATACTACTAAGTATAAAAAAACTTACCTTACTATAACCCTCTTATAACCTCCTCTTAATTAATAACGTTATTGCCTTTGTATTATAGGTTGCTCCCTTTATTTTCTTTATTACTATTATTAGCGTTTCCCTATACCTTACTACACTCTTTATTATCCTTTCTATAGCTACTTTTCCGCATAAAACTATTGTCTTCCCTATATAGCTATATAGGGTTTCCTTAGTTTTAACACTAAAACTACAATATCTAGCTATATAATACTAACGCTACCTTAAGAGACCCTCTCTACTAGGAAGGAAATTAACTAAGACTATAAAGAAATACTTAATCTCTTTACTAAGCTAGGTAATATGCGTTTTAAGGCTTACTACAGTGCTAACACTATAGATAGTATAAGATAAATAAGAAAACCCTTTATTTTTAAATTATACTATATTATAACTACTAGAGACCTTATTAAAGGTAGTTTCTATAGGACCTTTCTACTTTATAAGGTCTATAGATTACACTGCCTTTTAATAAACAGCGGCCCACTAGAGCTAAATATAGCTTTTATTTACTATATTGCAGAACTTAATATAAATGCTTTTATTTAGCTCCCTCTAACTATTACTATTTATATTAATAAAACTTTCACTAGGTAAGACCTTTAGACCTATATTAAAAGCAGTATTAAGGATATAATAAATCTTTAAGATAGGATTATTCTCCCTAGAATCCTATAAGCTTAGTAGCTTATTAATTTCTTTATTTATTTTACTAAAACCTATAACTATTCTAACGCTAAATATATTCCCCTTACCTATTATAAACTAGTAAGAGACTACACTAGTATTTTTATTTAGCATTACTTACATCTTACTAGTATATATTATAAGGTTCTCTATATTAGCACTACAAAAGTCTAAATACTCACTACCTATATTTAAATACTAGCTAATAGAATAACCTATAACTTTTATACTAATAATACTTAAAAGGATTAATATAGTATAAGTGCCCCTAAAACTAAGTAGGAGCTTAACTTTAGTATAGCGTGTCTCTATAATAATATAGAGTTTACCTAATATTAGGAAGAAGCTAAGGCTATAGTAATAACCCTTAATATATATACCCTTAATACTATAGCTAACTATAAAGAGTAGGAAATCTTTAAAAGGGTCCTAGCTAACCCTATAGTTTAACATTCCTTTACTAAAGATATCTACTTTATAATAGTATACTAAAGCTATACTATAGACCTTAATAACTCTAGAGTAGCTAGTAGTAATAAGTCCTCTAGCAATAGCAACATATCTTTAAGCAATAAAAGTAAGTAGTAATAGCATAGAATATAGCAGTACACTAGAGGTAAACCTTAGAGGATTTAACAGTTCTATAGGGGATATAGATATCTATACTAACTTACTTATATACATTCCTTTTCCTTATTTATATAACTTCTATAGGTTAGTCTATAACCTAGCTATATATAGACTCCTATAGCTTATTTCTTTTTTCCTTCTAGTTTCTTAACTTTATATATAGATTACTATAAACTTACTTTCTTTCCTTTCTTTTCTTTTCTTTCTTAATTTAGGTAGCTTAGAATAAGCTATATTTTCTTCTATAAAGAGGGGACCTATTATAGTCTACATATAATAGTAGAACCTACTATATATAGAAGGGTTCCGCCCCTTTTCTTCTAGTAAGGAACAACTTTAACCATATATACACTTAACTACCTACCTATGACTTAAGTGTTCCCTCTCTTTATAACTTCATGACGTACCACACCTATTGTGTAAGTACCCCCAACTTACGTGTGACATCCAGCACGTAACACCTCCTTTGTCTTTATATAAGGCCCTTTTAGTCTATCTATTTTTCTTAATATTAGCGTAGAGGGTCTCCTAATAAGAGCTCTTATAGCTTTATTTAGCCTTATTAAGTTTATCTTTTGTTAGCTTATAACAAAGGTTGCTCTCTTTCCCTATAATAGCTTAATATAGAATCTTATATTCTTTTAGCTTTTAAGCGTGCCTTCTATGTAATTTTCTATATAGATAATTATAGCTCTTTATTGCCTTTTTAGCCTTACTTTTATTCTTATTATTAGAGCGTATGCCTAGTATAGCGTGGACTCCTTTTCTAGCTAATGTCTTAAAGGTTTAAGTTGCCTTATAGTATCTTATAAATTTATTAGCAATACTCTATAGCGTTATTTCTTTAGGAAGAGAATTAGAGTATTTAATAAGTTTAATAAGCTTTACTCTTACTTAGGAAGGCTTAAAGTACGTTCTAACTGCTTAAAGGAAATTATAGATTGCATTTAGTCCTTAGACTTTATTAATGTTATTCTATAGAGCTCTTTAATAGAGTATATTTTATAATTTAATCTAGCGGTTAGGTTGCGTATTTATGCATTTAGCCTCCTAAAGGAGTGTAAGGTAGCGCGTTACTATCTCTACTCTTATAATTATATCTCCTAGTAAGAATTATACCTTAAGGTGCTTAACAATCCTTCTTAAAGGGATTTCTCCCTCTTTAAGGTTACCTTATAGAGAATCTAATACTATAGAGTATGTGTTTAGTTTAATAAAGCTTACTATTTAGGAATAAAGAGCTTAATCTTTCTTTTCCTACTCTTTATATTTATAAAAAGTAATCTTCCCTTTATATCTATAATACTAAAGAGCTTTATTTATTATAAATTCGTAACTATTTATAGAATGCTTTATAATAAATTAAATATATTTATTTTTAGTAATAGCTCTTAGCTTCCTAGAAAGGTCTAATTCTTTTTTTAGAAACATAGGGTTTACTTTATTTTAAATTAATAACCCTTAAGCTACTTTTTTAAGAGCTTTAATTTAGTTATTTTAGTGCTCTATAGATATAAGCTTCTTTATTAGCATTAGAATCTATAAACTTATAATAGAGGTTATCTTACTATTAAAAAGAGAAAAAGAGATTTAAATATATATATTTAATAATATAGGCACGCAGTGTTAGTTATAGGGAGTCTCTTTAACTTCCTCCTAGGCTCATAACTAACGCGCAGAATACACTAGAAATTAATAATATTATTCCTATTCTAAGTCTCTAGTAATTTATATATAAAAGAAAATAAGTAGTGAATGGTGCGCATAGCCGCAGCCCTCGCGTAGCGCGGGTTTATGATAATCCGCGCATTGATTAGGCTCCACCTATGCGTTCCGGGCAACAGAATCACTGGGGGTGCCGTCCATCCCAATTCCACCCCCCTGCTTGGCTTTGCATGGCGGGTGCTCGCTGCTCGCTGCTCGCTGCTCAAGCGCGGAGGGCACTGGCGCAGAAGTCTCCGAGGGCTAGTCACAGGTCGGGAGAGGTCAACTGGTGGCATGACCATCAGCCTGGGAAGCACATGAAGATGTTTGATGTTGTTCAGGATGCTCTTGCTCTGGTCGAGCTCTTGCAGCAAAGGTTGGAGGTTGGAGGTTGGAGGTTTCGAGGTTCAGGGTTCAGCGGTTCACAAGTGACGGAGCTTTTGCATATGTCGCCCGCAAAACAGTTAATAGGCGCTCCAACCTCGCCCGCCCCCCATAATAGACGCCGAGCGACCACTCTGCTTTTCTCGAGTTTTGACATTGTGACATTTTTGCTCTGCTCTGCTCTGCTCTGCTCTGCTCTGCTCTGCTCTGCTCTTTTCTTGCCACGATACCTCATTTACTACTTGCTGTTGGGTTACTTGTTTAATCTCCTTCTCCGTTTCTTCGCAACTGCCTGTCACCCTGCCAGCCGGCCTGCCATCTGCCAGCCGGCCAGCCTCCCTGCCTCCCCTACCTCTCTACCTCCCTGTCGCGCTGCCGGGAGCTTGTTCGAGTTGGCCTCGCCAGCTGCTCAGCCATATCGATTCTCAACCAGCTGGCTGTTGTTCTGTCCCATCCCCATCTCGCCCATCTCGCCCATCTCGCCCGTCTCGCACGTCTCTCCTTTTGGCAATTGTCTACGCACTCCGACAACAACCTGTGGAGGCGTGTAGATCCGTCAGCCCTCCTCTCTCCTCTCTCAATTGCCGGTCCGAATCTTCTTCATTCAGAGCTCTCAGCCTGTCGAACATTATCCATTCATTGTCCAACCCGCCTTGACTCGCTGTCTCGTGGGTGTTCAAGTTTGCTGGCTCCCCCCCCTGGATTCACTGGTCAGTGCCACCGTCACGAAACTCCTTTTCGAAAAGGCCAAAAAAAGGGAATCAAGAACCAACAGAACGGCACCCGAACCATCCATATCAGTCTTGGGCAGCAAGTCTTGCTCCCTCTACCTCTCGCCGTTTCTCTCTCCATCTTTTTTTTTCTGCCTGCCGTCCACTCAATATTGCCTGGCGCGATCGGACGCAGTTGCATCGTCGAAACAACACGAAACACTCGAGACATAGAACCGCGGAAGCACAGAGGCACAGAAACACAGAAACACAAAACACGCAAACACGACAGGCCAGGCACATTACATCATACGACATATATTGCGTTCGCCGGCTTCGCATCGTTGTACATTCCTCAACAGCCAACCAGCCAGCCGCACGCGCGCGCTGACGCTGCATTTCTCCTTGGCCGTTCTTGCCCCTTTGCATTTGTCATCGCTGACTGGTCGGCGAGCTCCCTCCACTAAAACACGACTGCAAGGAAACAAGGGGCGAATCCACAAAAAAAGACCTTCAACCCGCGCGCCCCCTCTAGAGAGCCACCAGGACGGCCACCAGACCACCAGGACGGCCACTGAAAGGACCACCAAAAAGGACCACCACAGAACCGACCACACACGGTTGATGGAACCAAGCAACCACGGAACCACGGAAACCACCGGACAGAATCCAATTCATACGACCACAGGACTGGACGACGGGACGATTGGGACGACTACCCGACCGCATCACGGAATCACGGAATCACTGTTTCATCTGCCTTCGCCTCCGGACCTTTGCCCTTTTTCTCTTCACCCTTGCTCGCTGCTGCTGTCAAGTCCCCCGTAGCCCGCCTCCACTGCCTGCAAGTGCTCTCCGCACGCTCTTCCCGTCACATCTCACTTACACTTTATCTCCCCATTCGCACTTGCTGCAGTTCTTCAAACACCGGACCCGGGAAATCTGGGTCAACACCCCCCCCCTTCCCCCAATTCAAACCCCTGTCCTTGCAACAACAAGTTTGTATACACAGTGGCAAGCCCCTTCTTCATGCGTGGATGATGCGACTGTGAGAATTGGTGCACTGAAAACGTTGCGTTTGCCTCTCTTACAACAAACAGGCGCGCACGCTCTCTGTCTTTATAACGCTCTCTTCCCTTCCCGCACGCACGCACGCACGCACGCACGCACGCAAAAAGGCACGGTCACGAACCACCACGCGAGCGGGCTCACATTTACATTCTTTTTCTTCACGAATCGTTCACGCTCTTTTTTTTTCGCACCACAATCTTTGGACCGGTTTTGTCTCTTTGTACCTCCTCCTTCCTCCTCCTCCTCCTCCTCCTCCTCCTCCCCCCTCTTTCGATAACACCGTCCACACCTCCCTCCTGACGGATACCCTTCCGTGTGGCGCTGGCTCGCCGCACTTGAAGCACAAGCCAAGATGGATCCTTCGAGGACCATCGAAGAACGGGGACCCAATGGGTCCTTAGAGGTACAGCCTTTCTCAACAATTGAACCCTTCATCACGGCGCTAAATGGTGTAAATCAGCCCATGAACCTGGTCTTCCGTGATGCCCTCTGGTGGACTCTGGGCGCCGCCGGCTTGGTGGTGTTGTCCATAAGAATGATGGAGATCTTTTGGGCCCAATTGCGGCAAGTGTCAGCCATGTCGGTGCCCAGAGACAAGCAAGGATACTGGAAAGTCGCCCAATGGAGCTGGATGCCCGGATTGAAGAAACACATCATCTACGCTCCCCTGTGGCGTAAACGACACAATCGCGAATTCAGACTCTCCTCTGCCATCAACGTGGGTACGCTGCCCTCCCGAATGCACCTGATCCTCATCAGCATCTATCTCGGCAGCAACATTGCCTACATGTTTGTTCTCAACTGGAAGGCACACAACAAATATGCCCTGTGTGCCGAGATCCGTGGTCGATCCGGAACCCTGGCCTTGGTCAACATGGTACCACTGATTATCTTTGCAGGTCGCAACAATCCTCTCATCACGATTCTCAAGATCAGCTTCGATACCTATAATCTTTTCCATCGCTGGATTGGTCGCATGGTCGTCATTGAATCGATTTTCCACACCATTGCGTGGCTCGTGCCCGCAGTGGCGAGCAAGGGCTGGGACGGTATAGGCAACACCTTTGTCACGAGCCCCTTTATCGGATCCGGCATGGCCGGCGTCGTGGTCTTGGTCCTCTTGTTTTTCGTCTCCGTGTCACCATTCCGCCATGCCTTCTACGAGACGTTTCTCAACATGCACATCTTGCTGGCCCTGATCGTCTTCATCTGCACATGGGTCCACTGTGCGTCGTCAGAGATGCCCGGCGGCCTCCCACAGCTGTCGTGGATCATGGCCATCATGTCACTGTGGTTTGCCGACCGCTTCGCCCGCATCATTCGACTCGCGCATACGAACTGGTCCAAGAAGGGATTCACCGATGCATTCTGCGAAGCCATGCCCGGCGAGGTGACACGCGTCACGCTCAATCTGCCACGATATGTCAAGATTCGGCCCGGAACCCACGCCTACCTACGATTCTCCGGTATCACGGCCTGGGAGAGTCACCCGTTCTCCATTGCGTGGGTCGAGCATTCCACAAACCACTCAAACCACTCTCTGCCCACGACGGAAAAGGAGACATTGCCTGGTGGTTTGGACAAGAAGCAGATGACAACATCAATAGGATTTGTCATTGGAGCACACACTGGCCTCACCAGAAAGCTGTACACCAAAGCCTGCGAGTCACCGCGCGGCATTCGTCTCCGGGCAGCCATGGAGGGCCCATATGCCGGCCACCACAACCTCGATTCATACGGCCACCTGGTGCTTTTTGCCGGATCAACGGGCATCACGCATCAGATATCCTATCTAAAACATCATTTGGAAGGATACAACAACGGCACCGTCGCCACTCGACGCATCACACTGGTGTGGATCATTCGATCGTACGAGTCCCTCGAATGGGTCCGGCCGTATATGGACACCATCTTGCGAATCCCGAACCGCATTGACGTCCTCCGCATTCAGGTCTTTGTCACCCGACCCCTCAATCCTCGCGATATTGTCAGCTCCAGCTCTACGGTCAAGATGTTCCCGGGTCGGCCCAACATTCCTCTCTTGCTGATGAAGGAGGTGCAAGAACAGACTGGTGCCATGGTAGTGACCGTGTGCGGGCCTGGCGGTCTTGCGGACGACGTGCGTGGCGCTGTACGAGCCGTGCAAGGGGAGACGGTGGTTGACTTTATCGAGGAGAGTTTTACGTGGTAGAATTGGGCGTGGCAATGATGAGTAAGAGGGGACTCTAGTGGGGGCCTCTTTCCTCCCCCCCACCCCCCCAGGAACCACCACTCTTCAATGTCTCGGCCAGGCTTGGGGTGATGGGATTTTTTATTTCTTTTTAATATTTCGACTGTATATAGATATTTGGTGAGGAGATGGAGTAAAATTTCCTCCGCTGAAGAATGGGAACTGTGCCTATCTTGAGAAAGAGAGAGAGAAAAAAAAAAGCTCTATTCTATCCCACCGGGAATGATTCAAAGAGGACAGCGAGAGCGGCATATGCAGGGCTGGTTGCATAGATTTGCATATTGTTTTCATTGACAGCACAGCGTAGCATTAGCATTGCAGTGAGCCCCCCAACGTGGCCGTTGCCAAGGCGCCAACCGGCTAGGAGTATTGGGTAACTTGAGGGAATATTTTATTTTGTTTAATTATTTTTTTTATTATTATTATACTACCTTTTTTGCATTTATCACGTCTGGTTTTATGTCATCCAATTCTAGCATATATGTGTATATATGTGTGTATATATATATATATATATATATATATGTATATATATGTGTATATATATGTGTATATATATGTATATATGTGGATATATGTATATGTGTATATCTGTGTGTGCGGGTAATAATGCAAACCACGGTTCATTATATACTCCTACGGCTGCGACTAGGGCCTCGTCGTGACACGCATGAACTGCTAGGATAAGGTTCTAGACCTACAACGTGCTGCGAGAGGAACGGAATGCAGGAGGAGAGTTGGACTATAGAAGAAGATTGTTGACCGGATTCAAATATTGCAGCATGACTGAGTGTGCCATCTATAGCTGCGTGATATAGCTATGAGAGGTATCAACTGTTGGGATGAGGATCTAGACCTGTGACTCGTATTGTGCCGGAGAGGCGTGTCTGAGAATTGAACTTTGGAGGAAAATGCGTTGGTAAGAGTATGCCGAGATATAGTGTGCGTTTGTTTTTGCTGTCTGTGGCACTACTTGTTATGGCTATGGCTACCGGGACGGATGTGTGCTATGAAACGCGGGAACTGCTTGGATGGGGATCCGACGTGCTGGGGGGAGGGTGTGTCGGAGGAGCGGCCTGAAAGAGATTGTTGACTGTTGGGCAGGTTCACATGACTTGTTTCGCCATCTACGACCACGGCCACGACTGTGGACTTTGCGGAAACGCACACCGTCGCAAAGGTGATGAGGGAGAAGAAACACTGCATGGTATCGACGGGGGGGATGATGTTGGGGGTACGATATCGCTCGTCCATCTACGGCCACGGCACAAACGCAAACCTGCTACAATGACGCTAGGATGAGGGCTGGGGTGGAAAGGCATGTGGAATACGCCTCGTACGATCTGTTTTGGTAGATAAACACAACGGCAGCCGTGACGCCCCGAGTACAATGCATTGGCATTCCCGCGATGCGAGAATGGAGGGAAAAAGACCAAGGGCTTCGGCGACGGGAGTACCGCTCGTTTCGGCAATTGGGTGCTGATGCATGAATTGTTTCGCGCTGGGGGCACGTCCCCGTCCATCCGCGATCGAGGCACAAGGTTTTTGTTTGCCGTGGAATTTCGGTGCGTTGCTGTACTGGGAGGGAAGACGGGTATGAGAGAACAGCGCATGACGCTTTGTCCCATGCGTTGATGGTGGTGAGTGATGGGGACTTGTCTCTGTGCACGGTATGTACTGCGTGTCGCTGTGTTTTTGTATGTGTTTTTGCTGTGTCGTCGTTGTGTCGTCGCTGTGTCGTCGTCCTATTGTACGACATGCCATAAGAACCAGCGCGCACCCAAAACCAGTCTGCCCCAGACAGATTCCAACACGTCAAGTCAAAGGAGGTACGGGATCTTGTAAAATAAATGAATAAAAATAACATGAAACACATTTAGCCCCCAACACCTTATGTACATGTCGATAAAAATGGTACGCATGGTGGTCCTATCCTCTCTGCCTATCAAAAGAAAGAAAAAAAAGAAAGAAGAGAAAAGAAAAGAAAGAAAGAAAGAGAAAAAGAGAAAAGGGACCAAAAAAAAGAAAGAAAAGGCTCAGGAGGCCCCCATCATGGCAGCCTGTAGAGCTCCAGTCCAGGCATCTGTTTCCGAATCAGCCTCCAAACCCCGGAACCCGTCCTCGACGACCCATGGATCGGGCCCGGGACGGCGATGCAGAACGTGGCAGGCGTGTCCTACGACGAGGAGACCAGGGGGTCGACTGCCCTCGGCTTCGATTGCGTGGGCGACGTGTTGAAGGGTGGTGCGGACGACGCGCTGGTCGGGACAGCTGGCTCGTTCGATGACGGCGCAAGGGGTTTCCAGAGGGAAGAGGGTGCGGGAGGAAGAGGGAAGAGGAGGAGAAGAATCGTCATGACGGCTGTGACCATGGCTCGTCAGCTCGGCGACCAGGTCGGCGATGCGGTGCAGGGCCATGAGAAACACGACCGTCTGGCTGGGCACGTAGGACGGAGGACTAGGCGGCTTGCCCTTTTTCCCGGTGCCGGTGCAGATGAGGACCTGGTCGGCGACGTCGCGCTGGGTGGCGGGGATGCCGGCAAAGAGGCTGGCGCTCAGGGCGCTCGTCACGCCGGGCAGGACGGTGACGCGGCCTCCCATGCCGCGGGCCTGGAAGAAGAGCACCTCCTCGCCGCCGCGGCCGTAGATGTAAGGGTCGCCCTGCTTGAGGCGCAGGACCGTCTGGCCGGCCTCGAGGCCCGCGAGGGCGGCCTCGAGGAGCTCCTCCTGGGCGCGGTCGGCGTTGCCGGGGAACTTGCGGGCGATGTGGACGGGAGTGCGGCGCGGGATGAGATCGAGGACGGGGGAGGGAACGAGCTTGTCGGCGAGGATGAGGTCGGCGGTTTGGATGGCTTTGAGGGTCGCGCAGGTGAGGAGGTCGGGGTGGCCGGGGCCGGAGCCGGCGAGGATGATCCTGCCGGGGTGAGTGGATTTGGAAGAAGAAGAAGAAGCGGAAGAAAAAGAAGAGGAAGATGAAGAAGATGACGATGATGACGATGATGCGAATGGCCCGGCTGAGGTTGAGCGCGGATACGCCAACAACAACTCCTCGACATGCTCGTCGGTGATGGCCGCCAGCCTCTTGAGCGGCCAGTACTCGCACATTTGGGCCAGCCACCGCCCTCGTCTGTTGCGCCGGGCCTCTTTTTTCTTTTCCTCTACCTCCTCCTCTATGGCCTCCTTCTTCGCCCCTCCTTCCCTCTCCCTCTTCTCCTCCTCCTCCTCCTCCTCCCCCTCCCCCATCCTCACCAGCCCGTTAAACAAGCTTCCCTGCCCAAGCGAGTCCTCCAAGTCCCCCACCGGAGCCGCACAATCCTCCTCCTGAATCCGCCTGCGCAGCCTCCCCAGCCGCTCGCACGCGTCTCCCAGCCCCGGAGGCAACAGCCCGGTGATTTCTCTGCGGATCCGGGCCGCGAGTTTGCAACCCCGCCCGTTGGTCGTGACGCCTATCTGCAAGGGACCGTCGGTGTGGACGGACAGGAGGGAAAAGGTGCACAGGTGCGGGGCGTCGACGACATTGACGGGAATGCGGTGACGTTGGCAGAGGGAGGAGATTTGCTGGGCGGACAGGAAGGGTTCGTCATGGTTTTCGTGGTTGTTGTTGTTGTTGTTGTTGTTGTTGCGTCGTAGGGGCGGGAGGGTGACAAAGACGGCGTCGACGACGTGGTCGACTTGAGGGCGGCCGAGGGTAAGGAGGTGGCTTTCGTGAAAGGGCGTGGGGTGCCAGGTGAGGAGGCCGGCTGTGATTTTGTCCTGGAGGGCAGACGGGAGGGCCGAGTGTGAGGTCGAGGTTGAGGCTGGTGATGCAGGCGGCGGCGGCGGCGGCGGCGGCGCGATGAGGATGGGATGCGCACCCGAGGCGAGGGACTGGGAGCAGCGCGTGGCGGCGAGGGGCCCGATGCCGACGATGAGGTGCGTGTGCGATTTGGCGTTGATGCTGGCCAGCATGGGAGATGAGGGAGAAGAGGGAGATGAGGGAGACGACGTGGGTGGAGAAGTTGGGGTTGAGGTTGTCTTTGTCTTGGCATCCGCGGCCATCATGTCTGCCGTGGTCATGGTCACTGGAGTCCAACGTGCATGCAGCCTGATGATGAATCCGCCGTCATGACATGAAGATGAAAAAAAAAGAAGAAGAAGAAGAAGAAGAAAACACACACAAACAAAAATCATGAAAAAAACCATTCCATACCCAGCATCACTGCTTGCGACGACCCGAGCACGCCATTTGTGCCCCTCCCGCCTCAATTCCCATACGCCCAATGCTTTCCCCATCATACACACACAGACACGCGACACGCACACAAACCACCGACTCCCGCAGGACCCCCATTTTTTTCGGTCTGTCTTAATCAGCGCCAGAAGTGACGCCATTTGCGCGAGGCGGGGATCCGCGCGGTGGGAACGATTTATTTTCCCCTTCAAGAGCCTTCGACAGACAAGTGCCGCTATCGGACCAATCAGCTCGAGGCGAATCGTGAGCAACAAACGAACAAACCACATCGGACACATCGGGCCTCGACGGGATGCGACCTGGACCCCCGCATGCACATGCGCATGCACATGCACCGGGTCGTCGGCGGCTGGCCGGTGGTCTGGGATCTGCCATCGTATCTTATCGTATCTTATCGGTCCTGGTCATCTCCGCGGGGCTTGGACGACTTGGAGCCGCATCTTATCATGGTATGCATACATATGCCTCTATCGTACAGTATCGTACAGCTGGTCAACGGATAGACCAAAAGCAGTCTGGCTGCCATGCAAGTACATGGACGCTACCGTCGACGCCGTCCACTCCCCTTGTCTCTCTTGTCAAACTCGTCCATCTCCAACTCGTCCAGCCCTGCCCCTGCTTCTTGGTCCAGCTCGAAATCCAGCGCTGCCTCTTCCTTGGCCTCGGCAGCGAATAACTCCTGCATGAGATCCCGCTGCTTGGCCGCCTTGCTCTTCGGCCTCCTCTCTCGGAGCGCACTCCTCTCCTTGGCCGACATTCGTCCTCCCTCCATCGAAATCTCCACCTTGCGCGCCTTCTTCCCGCCGCTCGCCGCCGCCGCCGCCGCCGCCCGCTTGCCCCCGTCGTCTGGTCCCGCGCCGGCTCTGACGTTCCGCAGCACTCTGGTCTTGGCTCCCAGCGCCCACAGATCTCCCCATCTGGATTTCCGCGCGTCGTGGTACGCCAGCTTGCTGAGGCTCTTGGGCACCGTCCACCGCTCAATCTTGCCTTCGGGCGTGCACAGGTCCAGCGTGACGTGACCCTTGCGCTTGAGCGGTGGGAGAATCAGTCGCGGCAGTGTGTGCATGTCGGGCGCTTGCTCCGAATGCTCGAAGCCCTGGAATGCCCGCTCCGTGGCTTCTGTGCCCGTCATGCTGCTGCTGCTCCGGGCTTCTCCTCGGCGAAACGCCACGTAGCTAAACTCCACCTCGCCTTGGTTGTTGCCTTGTTTGCCGACCATCTGGGCGTAAAACTGCGGCTGCACGAAGCGCTGGCTGAAACGGCAATAGTCCTTGCGCCCCGTGCTCTTGCCTGCCTGCTTGTACATTGGGCAGGCTCCGTGGTTGGAGCAAGGGGCGATGATATGGCCCTGCTCCAGTTGCCGGTCATAGGCCGGGTTGAACTTCTCAGGGTCGATTGGAGGCTCTCCGGCTTGCGGCACGAGGAACTGCTTCAGGACCGTGTCCCGCACATGAGCAACGGCCTCGAAGCCTCGTGGGTGAGCCTTCTCCATGACGATCAAAACACCCCCGTCTTTGTTCAGCAAGCTCCAGAGGTTGTTGAGGATCGCCTGTCTGTAGTGGTCTTGCTTCTCCTTGAGGAACAAGTGGCATGCAATGATGACATCGAAGCTCTTTCGCGTCTGTGGCTTCGATCCAGCATCCAAATGCTCGCCCTGCATCTCCCCCGAGTGCTCGTAATCAGGCAGGCGAGGAAGAAACGTCGTGTTGTGGAGAAAGTTCTTCAGCCGATGCCGCAAGCGGTCCGAGGCAGCAATCACCGTCTTCTTCCCCGTCGGCCGCGGTCCGCTCACCTCTCCCTTCTCCTCCAGCAGATCCCACTCGGCCCGCGCAATCTGCTCCCAGGCGACCAGACCCGCGCCGCCAGCACCGGCATCTAGTACGCTCAACCCGCCGTCGGCGCCCTGCTTCAGTCGCGACTGGATCCAGTCACTGCCCACTCGTTTTCGCACCTCTCGCAGTACTGATGCGATGGACGCATAGGCCGGAGGTAAGTACCCCGCCAGGAACGCGTCTGCTTCAATCTCCGTCATGTGTCGCTGGTCAGGTGGCAGCCCAACACCACCCATTCTGCCATTTTTCAACCCCTCGGGTGTGGATGGCGATGTCGGCAGGCCGCGCCCACCAAAGGCTGCTTCCGCTGCCTCTCTGACATGCTTAACGTGCGTCCGCTGGAGAAGTTCTCGAATCGGAGAGACAAACTCTTCTCTGGGCAAAGAAATCTCCACAGGACTTCCATGAAACCGTCCTTCGAGAGTGTAGCGGTGGAATCTTCGAGCTTCACCGCTTTCTCGTTCTCCTTCCCCTCGGAACCCTTGTCCAACTTCCTCCGGCGGCCAGTACGGTTGCTCTTCTGCTTCCAATTGCTGCTGCTGCTGCCGCCCTCCCTTCTCCCCATCCGCAGCCGTCTCATCCATTGTTGAGCTCGTCATTTTCTGTGCGGCTTCAAAATCTTGTGCCAACCTTTTCAGGGCCTCGTGTTCTCTCCGACTCCTCGCCACGATATCCACGTAGCCTGGGACTCTCTCCACAAGTCCGGAGCCACCTTCTCCTAATAAATCTGTCATGTTGTTTTGCTCAACGTCCGATCCCTCTGATTGCTTCTCAATCGTGTATGTCACTTCTTCAAACTCTCCACCATCCAGCTGTCGCAACAAGATTCCCTCATCGTCCGACCGGGCCACGCCATCGCCCATGTCAGCGTGCATGGGGATGCCCACATCGTCTGGTTCGGTTTCCCGCAACGGCGGTCCGTATAATCGTTCGTAGAGGGCATATTCCTGCTCGTTGAGATAGCCCCGAGGCAAGGTGTCTCGGAATCGTTGCTTCGCGTCACGCACAACCTTCTCAATGTCTTGGACAGATTCCTCGCGCTGTTCCGTCGACGGCTTGTCTTGTGGCGATCGGGAAGACGAAAATCGGCACCTGCTGAGCGGTGTGCAGTCCGCTGATGCGCCACGAGTATAACGCCACGGGTCGTGTTTTGGGATGGTAGAGCATGCTCTGGCAGATATTCTGCTCATTGAACGTACAGAATGCAGGGAGCTCCTTGCACAGGCATTGTGAATGCCTCGAAATGACAGCATTTTACATACTACATGTTGCAAGTTCATCAAAGTATTCCAACGACAATGTCAGAATCGGACCAATCCGATGGGTCTTTTTTCCAATCGCCGATCACGTGATGACGGCTAAGCCATCCATTGCCTCAAGTTACCGAGGTATAGCAACGCAGCTTTAACAACAATGAATACTGAGCCGAATTAGCTATTAGATACTTGTCGCAGTTGTTCATGAGCGCATCGCGTCAAAGGGCTTTCAAGGCTTCTCGAGACTCAAATCGCCATTCCAGCGTAAAGTCTGCAATTTGGTGAAAAGTCCTTTCTTGTGCCACCAACATCACATGCAAGTCGTCGCTACATCCTAGTTCTTGCTCTCAGAGACAAGATGCTAAACCATGAATCGTTGGTCGATTGTTAGAAACAGACAGTCAATAAGATCCATACATTCCATTCCATCAAAACTCCGACGATCTGGCCGGACTATGACTGTCCAGCATGTACCATGATACTGGCAGATCGACTACCAAAATGGAAAGAAAGAAAGAAAGGGAAAAAAAAAAAAAAAAAACAAGAAAAGAAATGACATATCCAGCAATAACGCTAAAACAAAGAACATCCCCGGCTAGAAATCTTCACAAATCAGCCAACGTCTTGAACGCAGCTCTCTGTTGCGGACGAGTCGAGCTCCCCGACGGTTTGGCACCTGACCCTGACCCTGACCCCGAGCCCGAACCTGACCCAAACCCAGAACCAGAGCCAGAGCCCGCTGTCCGGCTCTGCCGTGCATTGTGAATATTGAAGCGGGAATTTTCGGCAGCCTTTTGCCCATCAAACTGCAGGATAGTCGCTCATGTTAGCATGTACAAATTTTCTCTGCCATCTGTGGTTGATTCAAAGCCCTCTTGTAGTCACCGTACCGAAAAGAATGACACCAAGTACAGCCCGACAAACGAAATCAGGAGGTTGAGCAGTTGGCCAAGCTGCAAGCCTGAACCGAAAGCAGATGGGCGACGAGGCACCGACTCGCCGCCAAGGGTCCGTCCCGGCGTCTTGAAACCAGCCTCGCGTGATTTACCCGCCCCGGCAAGCTGGACGGCCTTTGCAACGGCTTGCGAGAGACCAGTTGCATCCGCGCCCTGGATGGTCTGAATGCACGATCCGTTCTGAAAGATCTTGAATGTCGGCATGGCAGAAACGCGGTTTTGCTGCGCTACCTCGGGCTGAGAGTCGACGTTGACTTTGACAAAGGCAATCTTCTGGGGGCAGGCATGTCGCGAAGCAAGGCCTTGGAATATAGGTGCAATCTGCTTGCAAGGACCGCACCAGTCGGCATAGACTTTGTTGAGAAAGTCCCAATGGAGTTAGCAAGCGTAACGCGCCGCGTCTCTGCATGGTGGAAGAGGAAGGGAAAAGTGACGTTACGCACAGTCGGCGACAACAATCGTGGTGCCTGACAGCAACGACTGCCACTGGGATGGCGAGTTGATCTCGATGAGGCCGCTCATTTGGTTTGTCTTTCTCTTTTCTTTCTGTTTCTGTTTCTGCTTGGAAAGAAAAAACCTGAAATGGTTGAATCACACAATGCGCCTTGATTCGAAATGCTTTGGAACGGGAAACTGGGAAAAGCGATTCATAGTCATACCACCTACCTAGGTACGTAAGCTCGCGCGGACGAGGCGGACGAGGCGGTTGCATTAGGTGGCGCGCTGCCGGTTCAGGAAGGCGGTGGTGTGGATTGACTGCCATTCTGCCGGATGTATTTCGTTTTTGCAAGCCAACTTTTTTTCTGTTTCCTCACCGGCCGTTGCAAGGTGTACAAACATATTGCTGTTAACGGTAAACAATTACAATGTCTTTTCACGAACGCAAGAACAAGGTAGCACTTTCCCATTTCTTTGACTGCCTACACGTCTATTCTAACCCGGAAACAGAAGCGGAAAACCGCACACGATGGCCATCAGCAAGACAGAAGCTCGTTCAAGCCCTCGGCGACATTCATCCCCTTTGAAGGCGGCAGAGACTGGACAGTGTCGGTGGCGATACCAAGCAGTATTCTCACCAAGTCAGAGACGCCCCTCCTCCCTCCTCCCGCTCCCTGGAGGCAATGGCAAATATCATGTGGCTAACATGGCAAGCCTGCCTGTCGCAGCCTAGCCACAGCAGATCAGAGAATGACGGCCCCCGGCCGAATCGCACGCGCCCTCGCCGTTTTCTCCATTGACGAAGTCGTCGTCTTTGACGACTCGCCGCTCTCGTCCCGGCCGCGACAGACAGACACGGCCGGATACACGGGCGACACAGACCCATGCCACTTCCTCACCCACATACTCTCGTTCCTCGAAGCCCCGCCGTTTATGCGCAAGACGCTCTTCCCGCTTCACCCGAACCTGCGAATGACGGCCCTACTCCCCAGCCTCGACATGCCGCACCATCCCAACCCAAAGGAGTGGATCCCCTACCGCGAGGGTGTCACCATCGCCGGCAAGACCAGCACCGGAAAGGGCACACTCGTCCAGGTCGGGCTCGACGAGCCCGTCGAGATTGAAGAGGATATCCCCCCCAAGACCAGAGTCACGCTGCTCTTCCCAGAAGATCAGTCCCAGTACCCCGAGTGCGTTGACCCGCAGGCTCCCCGGACCGAAGGCGGCTACTACTGGGGCTACACGGTCCGCAAATGCGGCTCCCTCTCCTCCGTCTTTACGGAAAGTCCGTTTGAGAATGGCTACGACTTGAGCATCGGGACTTCCGAAAGAGGAACAACCATACAAAAAGCATTTTCTGCTCTCTCCTCGTCCTCGTCCTCCTCATCCAACAGCCACAAGAAGCACGCAAATTTCAAACACCTGCTCATCGTCTTCGGTGGACCACGAGGTCTAGAATTCGCGTCCATGAACGACGACGAACTGGCCAAGATGGACATTCAGGGCCCCAGAACGAAGGACTTGTTTGACCATTGGGTCAACGTGCTGCCGAACCAAGGCAGCAGGACAATCAGGACAGAGGAGGCCATGCTCATTGCGCTGACTGCTCTGCGGGGCCTATGGGATTCTAGGTGAAGGGAAAAGGCATATGAGTTTGGGTTCGGGACGTTTTGTGATAGATACCCCATCTGAAGCACAAATTAAATAATATCGAAATGAAATGAAATCATCAAAAAACACAAAAGCCTACATCTTTAGTGCCGAGAAGGCTACAATTTTGAACCGCCCTCGTTATTAACCAGTAGAGGATCTACCTGGTATGTTAAGAATACTTGGCGTATCATACTGATTTATACCGCGGTGTAATGTTTTACAAGTCACTTCACTACACCCAATGACCCACTGCACCCGCGCCCGCATGACATTTCCATTCCCAGACATGTATGTACATACACACATTAGGATGTATTTGCTGCATTTACACTACAAGTAAATGTTCGTCTAATTTGTGCATTAATTGAAATTATAGTATCCCTCTCATGTTTTGTCCGTTGTTGAAAGCACAGTACATTCCCGTTCCCGCTGGAAAACCCCTAAAACGCAAAAGGGCAAAAGAAAGGAAAAACGCCATGTATCCCGAGAAGCAAACCACCCAGAAGTCTCGTAACAAAGGACGTAACACGTGTTCCAAGAAAGAACTGGTATCCGTTGTTTATTTTTATTTTTATTTTATTTTCTTTTTTGCTTTGATTTTTGTATTTTCCAAGCATACTCCTTAAAGCAGAGATAATGTCCTCAACGGGACTCGACGTCCATGGTCACGGCGGTGGCGATGCCTGCGTCGGCGGAGGATGCTGCTGGTGCTGCGCCCTTGGCGGCACTGGCTCTCTTGCGCAGCACGTTTTCGATAAACGCCTCGCCGGCCTTGTAAGAGGACCGGACGAGGGGACCGCTCGCGCAGTACAAGAAGCCCATGTCCATGGCGCGTTGTTGCCACATGTCAAACTCGTCGGGAGTGACGTACTTTTCGACCTTGAGATGACGCTTGGTGGGGCGCATGTACTGGCCAAAGGTGACGATGTCGACGTCTGCGTCTCGAAGTTCTGTAGATTTGCACAATGTTAGCTATTTTTTTTTTCCTTTTTGGGGTTGTACATTCCTGGAGAGACAAAGAGGCAGTTTGTATTTTGATAAAGGAAGTGAAATAGAAGAACAAAAGTGTATGTCATAGGAAAGGGAAACACACGTCGTAAAGCGTCCATCACTTCATGCTCTTGCTCGCCCAGTCCCAGCATAATGCTGGTCTTGGTGATAATGCCCTCCTTGCCACGAACATGTTTGACATGTTTTAGGACCTGCAAGCTCTGCTGAAAGGTGGCTCTTCTGTCGCGAACGTACGGCGTCAGAGCCTCGACGGTTTCGACATTGTGGGCATAGACATCGAGGCCGCTGTCGGCCACAATCTTGACCATGTCGAGATTGCCCATGAAATCGCCCGTCAGGGCCTCGACCAAAAGGGATGATCTCTTCTGCTTGATCTTGCTGATGGTCTCGGCAAAGTGTCGAGCGCCACCGTCGGCCAAGTCGTCACGATCCACACTCGTCAGGACGACATAGCCAAGGCCCCATCGGGCCAGCGCCTCGGCCGTGTGCTCCGGCTCATGGGGATCCAGCGGCGCCGGAGCCCGGTTCGTCTTGACGCTGCAGAAGCGGCAGCCGCGGGTGCACGTATCGCCCATGAGCATAATGGTGGCCGTGGCGGCGCTCTTGTCGGAGCCGCCCCAGCACTCGGATATGTTGGGACAGCGTGCCTCCTCGCAGACGGTGTGGAGGCCGAGTCCTCGCAGATCGCTCTTGATCTTCTTGAAGTTCTCATTGCCAGACGGGATGGGTGTCTTGAGCCACTCAGGCAGGCGGGTAATGGTTCTCTTCCGGCCCTCGGGACCGACCTCGACCGTTCGCAGGGTGTATGCCTCGGTGGGCGAGAGCGGCTGTGCAGCGGATGAGGTGGCGATGAAGTCGGAAAAGGGCGCAACGGCGGAGTCCTTGAAGTATGTCTTGCGCTTCGGTTTGGCTGCTGATGCTGTGTTGGGGTCGCTCGGGCTGGGAACGGTGGCGAAACTTCTGGCGGCGAGAGCGGACGACGCGCTGGCGATGACTCTGCGGGCAGGGCCTTGCGTCCGGTGAAGTGAAGCGGCCATGGATGCCATTCCGTCCACGAATCGTGTGTTGCTCCCTACAAGCGGGCGGCAATACTGACTGGATGTCGTCTGGCGTTGCGATGTGATGACACGAGTGAGAACTGGAGTGAGTGAGTGGTGGCTGTGCGAATTTGCTGGGGATGGCGCTCTGGAGTTTGGAGCATGGGAAGCTTGGGAATTTGGAAATTTTGGGATTCCGGAGCGCCTGAGAGTAAGTACCCACTTTCGGGTGTAATACTGCCTGTGTAGTAATAGCGTCAATCGGACTGGAGAGTGATTGACGCTATTACTACACAGGCAGTATTACACCCGAAAGTGGGTACTTACTCTCAGGCGCTCCGGAATCCCAAAATTT
>SRPW01000144.1:0-36778 GCA_018360225.1 Claviceps pusilla | reverse complement strand
TGCTAAATTAATACTTATTTAGGTCCCTTAAATAATATTATTTATAATACTAAAAAGAACTTTACTTCTATAGAATTCTAGTATATTATATACTAAATAGCTATTAATAAAAAAAAAGTTTCTATTAAGGCATACTATAGTATTAAAAAGGTTAAGAAATATTATACCTCTTTTTAAAAAGTATATAATATTATTAAGAATAAAGTAAAAGACTTTCTTAATTTTTTTTTAAGACTATAGATAGCTATTAAAGCTATTAATAACTCTATTAAACCTAATAGCTTTATACTAACTTTACTTATATTTAAAGTATATTTATAAATATTATATAATTTACCTTTAAGTCTTTTAGTAATATAAAAAGCTACTTTACTATAGAAAGCTTTTAATAAATCTTAGTATTACCTTATATAAAGGTAAGTCTTTAATACCCTTAATATTTAAAATAATTTAAATACCCTTTTATTATACTTATTACTACTATAATTAAAAGTCTATATTTAGTATAAAAAAGAAGGTTAGTATAGCCCTTATAAATTGCTATTATTTAATTATAAAACCTATACTATAGAATTACCCTATAAACCTATAAAATTCTACTTAATAGTAATAAAGCTATACTACTATAACTTTAAAGAGCCTATAAATATAAAAGAAATTAATAATAAAGATAAGGAAAATTATATAAAGAATATTAATATAAATAAGGGTTAATTACTATAAGAACTATTATAATAAAGATATAGAAAACCTAAAAAGCACTTACTTATTCTAAATTATACTAAAGATTTTAATTAAAATAATAAAGAACTTAGTATTATAAGTTTTCTTATTAAAAAAAAGAAAAATAACTAAGAGCTAGAGTTAACCTATATAGGTAAAGAAAGATTACTACTAAGAAATAACTATTTAAAGCATTTAATTAAAAGGAAATTAATACTTTATTAATAAGAGATATTTTTAAATTTATTATATTTAAGAAAAAAAAGTATAGTAATTAGTGCTTTTTTTACTTTTAAATAGTAAGGGAAATTAAAAAGAAAGGTTTAGATAAGCTATATAAGAAATTAAGGCTAGTAATATAAGGCTATAGTAATATAAAAAAGGCATAGATTTAAATATAATCCCTAATAATTTAATAAGTAAGCTAAAGGCTTATTATTATATTAATACCTTCCTTAGTAAGAGATTATATCTTTTTATAATTATAAAATATTATATAAGTATATATTTAATTAGAAATAACGCTAAATTACTTAATTATTACTAAATTACTAATATAACTTATATATTTATACTAAAAGAATACTATAATATAAGTTATAAAGCCTCTTTATAGTATTACTAAAGCTAGTATATATTAATAAGTAACCTATTTTTACTATTACTATAAAAAGCTAATAATAATTACTTCTATATATAACCTATATTTCTTAATAGTATTTAATATAATTAAATACTTTAATATAATTAGTATATAAAGAAATAATACCCTTAGTTTTAGTTATATAAAGTTTTTAAAAATAAAGAAATTAGAATTAAAAAAGGTAGAATTTATAGTAAAACCTAAATAAATCTTAATACTAACTAAACCCCTTATTTTTAATAAATATATTTTATATAAATTTAATAATAATTATATTAAATTTTATTAAAAAAAATAAAGTAAAAAGCTTAAAGTTATTAAACCTAATAAGCTAACTATAAAGTAATAATATATTAAATAAAGAGTGTAAGAAGTTTATATATTATTAGTTTATTAACTAAAGGCTATATTTAACCTTTCTATTACTATATAAGTCTAAAATCCTAATAAATCTAATATAAATTATTTAAATAAAAGGATTTAATAGTAAATATAGCATTATAACTATAGATTAAGGTATATTCTATTTAATCTAACTATAGTAGCTTTATATATCTTTATAACGAGTTTCTTTATAAATATTAAAGGCCTTAGCTTATAACTAGGATATATAATTATCCTTAGTACTAAAGACATAGGAATTAAATTAGATTTTATACTAAAAGGCAATATTATAATATATAGCTTTATAAAAAGTAAAAGAGTTATAAGGAGTGCTCTTACCTCTAAGCTATATATAATAGTTTTAGGCATAGATATTACCTATATAATTAGTATAATGCTATAAACTATTATATAAAAGCTATAAATTCTACTAATATTAATAATTATTTTTATAGATTCTCTTTTATTATATAAGTATATTATAAGGTTAGGCACTATAAAAGAAAAGAAACTAATAATTAATATTATAGCACTATAATAATTATATAAAAGGCAGGAAATTAAGGATGTTGAAAATAACAGGGTTATTTACAGGGGATTCCTCACTATTAGTGCTATAATTATAGCGCTAATAGAAGCACTTTATAGGGGGCTTTGTAAGCCAGTGCAAGCTGGCAAGCGTGCGCGCACGCAGGTGGTATGACTATAGAATTCTAACTAAAGGTTATGTGTGCGTGGGCTTGCAGCTGCAAGGTCCTTATAAATCCTTACTTTTTAACCTTTTCTGCCTATTCTAACAGTTATGTAATTGGACTAATAGCTATAAGGTAGGCCTAGTCTTTAAGTTAAATTTATAAAGTAACTAATAAAGATATAGAGAAACGGATTAAAGGATATAACTAAGCTAGCTAATAGCTACTTAGTTAGGAAAGGTAGCTACTTTATAATATATATTTTTGCTATTTTTCTTAATAAAAAGGAATTTATAAAATGTCTTAGAACTAGATTCTTTATTGCTAAATTCTAGGCTTTCTTTCTATATAAATATCTAAAAATCGGTTTTTTAGTGTTATATATTAATTTTTACTAAGTTAACTAATTATAAGTATATTAGCAGCTAATTTATATAGCTATAAGTTTATTTTTTTAATTTCTTATATAAATAAATTTTATAGAAAACAAAAAGTAGCTTATAAAGCCTAGCTAGTAACTAGGATCTACTAATAAGGTTAGTAGGTATATAAGGGAAGGAAGTAAAAAACCCCCTTATAGCCGCTAACCATACAGACCATTAGAATCACTCTTACTAGCTACGTACACCTATAAAGTTAGATATTAGATATAATTTATTAAATATTATTATTGCAAATTCTTTAGTGAATTAAACAGTGCTAAAAGAAACGCAAAAGCTTCTATATTTTATAAGATATAGTGGACTATAGCTTACTACAGTGCTCTGCTCTATAGAGCAGTGGATCTGTACGTGCACGCTCACTAAGCCCACTACCTTAGTAAGCTATGCTCTATAGCACCCACCTCCATTATTTCTAATAAAGGAAATTAGGTAAATTAATAGTAATAATAATATTACTAATGCTATAATAAATTTATCCCTAAATTAAGCCCTTAGGACCTTTATTAATAGAAATAAGGCTATAATCTATATAAAATAATAAGTAAAGTATATAAAGAAGAAGGAGGAAGTATATAGGAGAGAGAAGGAATACTAAGAATATAAGGTAGGATTCTTATTCTTATTAATTATTTAATTAAATAGTTAACTATAGTTTTTAGGTAGATTTTTATATAACTTATAAGTAATTTCTCTTTTTCTATAAAGGAGAGAATTTTGAGTGTTAGAATTGCTGTATTTTATAATAATATAGTATAACTAGAAAGAGCTAGATTTATAGCTATATTAGATATAGAATTTAACTCTTCTAATTAGTCTATGCGTATAGAGTTTTCACTATAGAATCTAACAGTATTTTTATAGCTTTAACGCTAGCTATAAAATGCCCCCTTTAGATAGCACTAATTGTAAGAGAAATTAAACCTTCTTGCAAATACCTTAATAGACCCTACGTTAAGTCACTAAGTCTTAGATCTACCTAGTATTCCTTAGAGAATCACTAGTATTCTAAGGAATACCAACATTTATAATAGTAATAGCTTAAATATTTATAAGGAGATAAAATATTATATAAAGAAAGCACTATTTCTCCTTTTCTTTTTATATAATAGTTTTAAGTTTATTAATACTTAAGTAAATAATAGTTATAATAGCTATACTATTATAAGTAAAAGTATAGTTTAAAGGCTAGGCCTTTAGTACATTACTTTAGCTTAACTATATACCTTTACTATTATTATAATAGTTATATAATATAGCTATACTAATGCTTCTTAGTGCTTTAAAATTATATATTTTATTTAATTTAATGCTAATTTAAATAAATAATTATTCCTTATAATAGCTTATATAATTCTAAGCTTTTTATAAAACTATATCTTAAAGGCACTATAACTAGCTTAAAATAATATTATATTATATACTACTAAATGCCTTCTTATTATTTATATATATAGTAACTTTAAGATTTATACCTTAAATACCTAAGAGGTAGACTTTGTTGAAAATAACAGGGTTATTTATAGGGGATTCCTCACTATTAGTGCTATAATTATAGCGCTAATAGAAGCACTTTATAGGGGGCTTTGTAAGCCAGTGCAAGCCGGCAAGCGTGCGCGCGCGTGGGTGGCACAACCATGGAATTCTGACTAAAGGTTATATATATATAGGCTTATAGCTATAAGGTCCCTACAAATCCTTACTTTTTAACCTTTTCTATTTATTCTAATAGTTACATAGTTAGACTAATAGCTATAAGGTAGGCCTAGTCTTTAGGTTAGATTTATAAGGCAACTAGTAAAGATAAAGAGAAATAGATTAAAAGATATAACTAAGCTAGCTAATAGCTACTTAGTTAGAGAAGCTAGCTACCATATAATATATATTTTTACTATTTTTTTAATAAGGAGAAATTTATAAAAAGTCTTAGGACTAGATTCTTTATTACTAAATTCTAGGCTTTCTTTCTATATAAATATTTAAAAATTAGTTTTTTAGTGTTATATATTGATTTTTATTAAGTTAATTAATTATAAGCATATTAGTAGCTAATTTATATAGCTATAAGTCTATTTTTTTATTTTCCTATATAAATAAATTTTATAGAAAATAAAAAGTAGCTTATAAAGCCTAGCTAGTAACTAGGATTTACTAATAAGGTTAGTAGGTATATAAGGGAAGGAAGTAAAAAACCCCCTTATAGCTACTAACTGTATAGATTATTAGAATCACTCTTACTAGCTACATATACCTATAAAGTTAGATATTAGATATAATTTATTAAATATTATTATTATAAATTCTTTAGTAAATTAAATAGTACTAAAAGTAATACAAAAGCTTCTATACTTTATAAGATATAGTAAACTATAGCTTACTATAGTGCTCTGCTTTGCAGAGCAGTGGATCTGTATATACACGCTTACTAAGCCTACTACCTTAGTAAGCTATGCTCTATAGCACCTACCTCTATTATTTTTAATAGGTTATACGCCCAGACGAGAACTTTTAGTATCTAGAAAATTCACTAAATCTTTCTATAATAAAGGAAAATATTACTATATTTATAGAGAGTATAGAAGCTACTTATTCCTTCTATAAAAAGAATAAATTTACTAAAAAGAAGTCTTCCCTTCTATAAAATAGGAAAGAATATAGTATAGAAGAATTCCTACTTTTATAAAAATTTAGAATTAGCAAAAAAAGGGATATTTTACCCTATAAGAACCTCTTATAAATAAAATTAAAAATAAATTATAGAAAACTTTACTTTTATAAAAAATAAAGAAAGATATAAAAGAGTTCCTACTTCTATAAAAGAAATAGATATATAGTAACCTTACTATAATTTAGAAGACTACCTTCTATAAAAGAGCAAAAAAAAGAATTCCTACTTTTAAAAATACTAAATAAAAAAATAAAAATAAAAATTTAAAAAAAAAATAGATTTAAGAGATTTAAGCTAAATTAGCTAAGGGGTCTCTACCCCAGAGCAGTTGTGGGTAAAGCATGTAAACTAATAGATTTTATAATAAAATAATAATATTTCTAATATTTTAAAGAAATTAGAAATGTTAGTAGCTGCTATTACCTCTACCCTAGCTATAGCTTTAAAACCTATAGCTAAGTTAATATAAGAAAAACCTTAGGAAAGCTCTAAAAATTCTAATATTTTAAACTCTTTTAATAATTATATTATTAAAGAATTTAATAAAAGGGTTTATAGCTTTCTAAAGAGGGCTAGGCTAAAGGGGCTAGAAAATTTTAATTAGTGGAAGCAGGCCCTAAATATCTAATTTAGGGCACTAAGAATGCCTAATTTCTTAGAAAATCCTAGTATTACTAAAAACCTTAGCGATCCTAACTAAGCTATAATTCTTATTCTTTTAAGAGATAGCTACACTAAAGGCCCCTAAAATGCTATAATTTAGCAAAAAGACCCCTTAGAGGTGTATAGTGTTTTAATCTAGTAGTATTCTTAAAGTTTTAAAATACAGCGTAGTACCCTTTATAATTAATTTTATAGCCTAAATTTCTAAGGTTATAAGGGGTCCCTAGAGTTTTTTAATACTTTATTTAATAACTTACTAGCTAGGCTAAATTTAGTAAGTGTTTTTATAAAGCCTATAGACTAAGTAAACTAATATTTATAAGCTCTAAAGTTAGCTTTTCCTTAGTGGGCTAAAAGGCAATGTTTTTCTATAAGAACTAATAGGGCTTTAGGGGCCCCTATAGGGGCACTAAATTTATAATTTCTTATAGCTAATTTACTTGAAGAGCAAAGGTATAAGAGCTCTTTAGTAACTAAAGCTCTAAATTATAAAGCTACTGCTTTTAAAGAATCTATATATAAAGGCTTTAAAGAAAATAAGACCTCTAAATATCCTAATAAGGATAAAAAGAAAAAGAAGAATTCCCCCTAGGAAAATAAGGGAAATTTTAACTTTAATTCTAAGAAAAAGGGGAAAAGTTAAGGTAAAAAATCCTTTAAAAAGGCTAAGAATAATAATAAGGGTTAAGAGGGATCCTTTATGCTAGGAAATTTTAACCTTTCTTTAGGGGCTTTAGAGCCCTATAAAAAACCTAGTAGCCCTAGTGCTAGCAGTGATTCTAGTAAGGATTCTAGTATTTATTCTTAAGAATCTACTACTCTTAGTGAAGCTAGCATTAAAGTTAATAAGCTAAAGGATAAAATATCCTCTAAAGCCTTTAATTTCTATAATAAAGAGATAAAAAACTCTCTTCTTTATAATATAGGTTTTACTGTTTACTTAGTTAATTTTAAGGAATATTTTATAAGTTATATACCTTATAAAAAGGGAAAAGCTAGGCTTATAACCACTAGTGGTGGTCCTATCTATCCTAAGGGATATAGAAAGGCTAAATTTTCGGTTTTATATTAGTAAAATCCTAATAAATATAGGCCTTTAGTCCTATAAAATGCACTATATTTTCCTAAATTAGATATAAATATAGTGAGCGGACTGAAGCATTATTTAGCAGGAGGCTGTATGTATAAGAATTCGCTATTCTTAGCTAATAGGTCTTGTATTGGTATTTTAAACGTTAAAAAGCACGGATTTTTTATCTAGCTAGAAAATACTAATACCCCCCTTCTAAAACCTCCTTCTAGCTGCCCTTATGGGCACTATAATGGTTATTTTAGTTATATAGTTACTAGTTACCCTATAGAGGTCTAAATTCCCTCTAAGGAACCTATATAGGCTAAGGAAGCTCTAGAAATTAAAGAATTAGAGAGTTCTGACCTAGAACCTACTAATTCCGTAGCACCTTCTTTGCTAAAGCTTATAAGCTAGGCACCTAAATTTACAGAAGTCTTTCCTTCTAATATAGGGCTATTAGAGGCCCCTAGAAAAATTAAAGAAGAGGCTTTAGTGAATTTAGTATTTAAAAATCCTACTAAGATAGGCCCTAGGCCTCTAATAGCTTCCTAAGAGGCCTATAATTCTTAAGGGGCCTAGTAGGGAGCTATTAAAGAAGGTATTATAGTGGCTAAAAGAGAGCTTATAGGGGATCTTATAGAAGACCCTAAGCTAAATTCATACTAAAATTTGCTAAGATTAGCCAGAATCTAGTATGTTAGACACGGCACCTAGGTCTACTATTGCTAAAGAAAACTAGCTTATTAGCTAAGGAAATCCTAGATTTTTCTAAGGTTAAAGAAAAGGATTTTAACTGCTTAACCTATAATTAAACAAAAGTAGTTAGAAGGCCCTCTAAGACTCTAATTCTAGACCCCCCTAGGGCTCTAAATAGACTAGAGGGGGATACAGTAAAGATAAGCCCTATGCCTTATAATAAGCACCCTATATGCCTTATTTTAGTAGACTAAAAAATTAAATATAAGTGGCTATTTTCTTTGCTAAATAAGGAGGGCCCTACTGTTTTCCTAGCTATAAAAGGGTTTTTTAGATCCCTAAAGCTTAATTTTAGTACCTACCCTAAATGTCTACATTTTGATAAGGGTAGAGAGGTTAATTCTGCTTACTAGTAGTAGCTAGCAAAAAAGAGGATAAAATTTACCACTTCTTCCCCTTATATTTATAAGCAAAATAGGCTAGCTAAGAGGGCTATCTATATTATAATAAATAGACTGCGGGCTACCCTACACTAGTCTGGTTTACCCTTATTTCTATGGAATTTTGTTATTTCTGCTATTATAAATCTTAAAAATATAATAGTAAATTCCATAAAACTAGCTAGCTTAGCATAATTATTAGCTATAGATTTTAAAGAAAATGCCCTAATTACCTTAGAGATTAGCCCTGCTAATTATAAGAGTATTAGGGCTATTGGCTCTTATTATAAGGTTTTAATTCCTATAGAAAAAAGACCTAAAGCTTAAAAACTAGCCCTTAGGACTATCCCTAGAAGGTTATTAGCTAATTTGGGCTCTAAGACCTACTTAGTTTATATTCCTTCTAAAAGACTAGTTACTAAAACTAGCTTTATAAGAATTATAGAACCTATAGGCCTTATAAATTTAGGCCTCCTTAGGTCTTCTATAGGGGATATCTCTTTAGAGGGGGATTTAAGTGCCCCTTAGAACCTTTTATAGGATAATTCCTTACAGGGGGAAAATAACTAAAATAGTGGTATTCTTATTAAGGATTACCCTATAGTATCTTCTAATTAGATGCTTAATAAAAAGCCTAAATTAATTTAGAGTCCTAGGGACCTAGAGTTAGATAAAAATTAACTAGATAATCTAAATAAAATAGATATTAACTTAGTAGCCCTTTTTAAGGAAATCTGCTATAAGGCACAGCTAAAGGCTAAAGAAAATAGGCTTAATAATAGCTTTAAGCCTAAGTCTTAGAAGTAAGCTTTAGCAAGCCTATAGAAAAAACAGTGGCTATAAGCTATTTTTAGCGAATTTAAGCAACTTCTAAAGGCAGGCACTTTTAAATTTATAAGAAAAGAAAATATCTCTAAGGGCTAGAGAGTGCTAAGAAATAGGCTTATTTTAAAGCTTAAAAAGAATAAAGAAAATAATCCTTTAAAATATAAGGCCTAACTTATTACTAAAGGCTTTATGTAAATAGAAGGCTTAGATTATACTAATACCTTTGCTGCTACTAGTATTCCCTCTAGCTAGCAAATACTATTAGCTATAGTAGCTTAGGAAGACTAGGAAATAGAGTAAGTGGATTTTATAGGGGCTTTTCTTAATAGCTACCTAAAAGAGACTATTTATATATAAATTCCTAAGGGATTTGGTAAATTTCTTAAATAAAATCTATAACTAGCTAAGCTAGCTAAAAATTTAGCTATAAAGCTGCTAAGGACTTAGTTATTATACTAAGAAAATCCTTATATAGCTTAAAGTAAAGCTCTAGAGAGTGGCAGCAGACCCTAACCTTAGTTCTTAAAAACCTAGGTTTTAGCCCTCTTATCTCTAACCCTGCTATATTCTATAATTTAAAAACGCATACCTTTATTATAACTTATATTAACGATTGCCTTTTAATAGAGGCAGATTTATAATATATTAAAGAGCTTAAGAAAGCCCTTTATAAGGCTTACCCTATAGAAGATAGGGGCCCTATAGAATTTTTCTTAAGGGTTTAAATTTAGTGTAACTGAAAAAATAGAGTCCTAAAGATACACTAAAAGCAGTATATTTTAGAGGCCTTAGTATGCTTTAAGCTAGAAAATTATAAATCTATTAGAATTCTGCTGTAGCTAAGGGTTTTAAAACAATAGCTTACTAAGCCCTTTATATCTAAAGAGGATATAAAGGAATATTAGAGTATTATTAGTACTATTATGTATCTTATGCTATTAATAAGACTTAATGTTGCTTTTACGCTGTAGTGGCTTTTAATAGCCCTAGCTAGCCTGTATTTAGACCTTTATATGCTGCTAAAAACCTACTAAGATACCTTTTAGGTATAAAAGATGTAGCTATTATTTATAAGGGCCCTACCCCTATAAATAACGCAAAAACCTCTAAGGCTAGCCCTAGCTCTAGCTTAGTTAGATTTTATAATAGCGATTTTGCTAAAGATAGAAGCTCTTTTAAATCCACTTATACTTATCTTTATAAGCTAGTAGGGGCCTAATTAGCTATAAATTAAAGAAGGCTAGCACTATAGCCTTATTAATAACTAAAGCAGAGTTTAACACTATTTTTAAGACTTTCTAGGAGCTTTAGTGGCTTAAAGGGATTTTTATAAAGCTAAAAATACTTATAAAACCCCCTATATAAATTTTCTATAATAACTAGAGAGCTATAAAAACCGCTTATAACCCTGCTCTCTATAGCTATACTAAGCATACCCTTCTAAAATTTCACTATAACTAATAACTAGTCTTAGAAGGGCTTGCTAAAATCGCTTACCTAGATACTAAGAAAATGCCTACTAATAGGCTTGTAAAGCCCCTTATAGGCCCTATATACCTTATTTTCTTAAAGCTTATAGGTCTAAAACCCCTATAATTTATCGCTAAAGGCTACTAAAAATAATGCCTAGCTAAAGGCATAAAAATAACAAAAACACCTAGAAAATTAAAAATAATTATAAAAATAAAGAAAGAATAAGGTCCCTGCTTTTAATAGCAATACCTTTATAAAATACTATGCTTTACTATAGTAAAAAGTCACTCACCCTAGAGCCCTAATTTTAGGCTTTATAATTCTATAATTCTTTTTTATTTTAGAATTTTTCTAAATTTTATATAACTTTTTCTTTTGCTTTTACCCTTAGCGCCCTTATAATAACTATCCCTAATACTTCTTTAACGGGGGTGTTAAAAATAATAGGGTTATTTATAAGGGATTCCGTACTATTAGTGCTATAATTATAGCGCTAATAAAAGCACTTTATAGGGGACTTTATAAGCTAGTATAAGCTAGTAAGCGTGCGCGCGTGCAGGTAGTATAACTATGGAATTCTAACTAAAGGTTATGTATGCATAGGCTTATAGCTATAAGATCCCTATAAATCCTTACTTTTTAACCTTTTTTACCTATTTTAATAGCTATATAGTTAAACTAATAGCTATAAGGTAGGCTTAGTCTTTAGGTTAGATTTATAAGGTAACTAGTAAAGATATAGAGAAATAAATTAAAGAATATAACTAAGCTAGCTAATAGCTACTTAGTTAGAGAAGCTAGCTACCCTATAATATATATATTTACTATTTTTCTTAATAAGGAGGAATTTATAAAAAGTCTTAGAACTAGATTCTTTATTACTAAATTCTAGGCTTTTTTTCTATATAAATATTTAAAAATTAGTTTTTTAGTGTTATATATTAATTTTTACTAAGTTAACTAATTGCAAGCATATTAGCAGCTAATTTATATAGCTATAAGTTTATTTTTTTGTTTTTCTATATAAATAAACTTTATAGAAAATAAAAAGTGGCTTATAAAGCCTAGCTAGCGACTAGAATCCACTAATAAGGTTAGTGGGTATATAAGGGAAGGAAGTAAAAAACCCCCTTATAGCCGCTAACCATACAGACCGTTAGAATCACTCTTACTAGCCACGCATACCTGTAAAGTTAGATATTAGATATTATAAATTCTTTAGCAAATTAAATAGTGCTAAAAGCAACGCAAAAGCTTCTATATTTTATAAGATATAGTGGACTGTAGCTTGCTGTAGTGCTCTGCTCTGCAGAGCAGTGGATCTGTACGTACACGCTCACTAAGCCCACTACCTTAGTAAGCTGTGCTCTATAGCATCCATCTCCATTATTTCTAATAAGAGTTATAAAAATAACTAGAATCCTAAAGGATTTAAACGCTAATCCACTAAGCTAAATTCACTTTATAGCCTTCTTTATTAATTTCTTTAGTTAACTTTCCTTATATTTATTAGTATAATAATAAGTATAAGAAAGCAGGGAGCTTGATTCCTTATTTAAATTAAAATTAATTATTTTATCTCTTTATAAAAGATAACTAATTAAGGAAAAGAGCACTTAATTTGTCCCTTTAGTGCTAGTATTAAAAGTAGAATTATTTTATAATTCTACCTAATATTCTAAGGTAGAATAACTAATAAAATTAGTATTAAATAAAGAATTAAATATAATTAAATAGTATACTAAGTAAAAATAATTAATACTAAAATCTATTTTAAATTAAAATATACCTAATATACTTAGTTCCCTAAGTCTCTAAGGAAATTAAATTTTTAATAATTTAGTTTTATCTAATTAATTAATTTTTTCTATTTTAATTATAATTCTATAATAACCTATTAAATCTTAGATTAATTAAATATTTAAAACCTTTTAAGCCCTATCCTTTAATAATTAAACGCTATAAAATAGCATTAAAGACGGTTTCTTAGCTAAGTTAGATATAATTAATAAGTTATATATAATAAAATAATACTATAAATATATTTAGAATTAAAAGATTTAATAAGACAATTAGGGCATAATAAGTAAAAGAAGAAATTATAAAGCAAATCCCTTACTAAACTAAATAATCTATATTATACTTATAATTATATATTAAATTAGTAAATATTACTAGTCCTAAACTAGTAATATAAATAAATAAAAATATATATCTTAAATTAAAAAGATAATAAATAAAGATATATATAAATAAAAATATAATCCTAAATTAGAAAAAGGGACTAAACTAATATATATATTTAATTATAATAATATTAGGTTAATATTACCTTAAAGGGGGAATAATTATTATACCTAATTTAATATATATAGAAATTCTAATCTAAATATTATATACACCCTTATTCTAATATATTATCTAATTAAAGAAGAGTAGTTATTAAAATAAATTAGATATTTATACATTAATAGTATATTATAAAAAGAAAGGTTTTAAGGAATTAGAAGTATTCCTTTAGAATTTAATAGGGAATTATTCTAAGTAAAAGTAAAGAGGAATAAGTCTTAGTCTAGTAATACTACTAGTTCTACCTTTTACTTTAAGAGAGAATTCAGATTATATTCGCTCTACCTAATCGCCCCTGATTTCTGTACGACTAGCATAACATTTATATTATAGTAATAAATTTAAAAAATATATTATTTTAGCTTAAAATAGTAAATTTTACTATAAAATACTAAGAAAAAACTAGGTAGTAGGGTGGTTAGGTGTCCTGGAATAATATAGTTGATAGTTGTCCCCGATTTTTGTGGTCTACTTAGTGGAACACTAAGTAGGTTTACGAGTATCATGATTTTTACGTGGAGCGTCGCGTCTCACATATATCGCGTCTCACATATATCGCGTCTCTAAAGATACCGTCCGAAGTGCTTCGCACCTAGCAAACTCAGTACACGAGGCACTTTTCAGAATGATCATATTTGCTTAACAGGCATGCCACATAATTGCAGCACTGTCTGAGCTTCTGATCCCTTGCGTTTGACTGCAATGGCGCCATACAAGCGCGTCAGAAGCGTGACGAACAACGACGACCACGAGGATGTCTCGTTTGCACAGAGTGTCAGGACGCCCTCGGGCAGGAAATCGCAGGAGGTGAGAGCCACAACTATCGATGACATGTCTATGGGCTGAATTATGACTACAAGAGAAAACGGCGCCGCGTTTCAACCAATGATTCGCCAACCAAATTCTGCCATCGGCCTGCCACTTGCGATACCCAACCGAATTCCGAAGATGAACCCGATGAATGGACAGATGGTACAATTCCACCACCTCAGACCCAGTACGAGCTGATGAGAGATGCCGGCTTCAAGCACCTGCATAACACGGAGAAGGATGATCTTGAGGCGAGTCGGAAACTCAAGCATCGGCCGTCCAGTATTGGTGAGAATATGGCTGCTGAGGGTGGGATCATCGAGAGCATCACATGCTATAACTTCATGTGTCACGAAAGACTACATGTAGAACTTGGTCCTCTAATCAATTTTATTGTTGGGGAGAACGGTAGCGGGAAGAGCGCTGTGCTTACAGCCTTGACCTTGTGCTTGGGGGGCAAGGCAAGCGATACGAACAGAGGCGGCAGCTTGAAGTCATTTGTGAAGGAAGGACAAGATCATGGAAGTCTTGTTGTGAAGATTAAGAACGCTGGGTCTGACTCTTATCAGCCTGAGATATACGGAAGCTCTATACTCGTTGAACGTCATTTTTCCAAGTCCGGCAACAGCGGGTTCAAGATCAAAAATGAGCAAGGTCGCATTATTTCAACGAAGAAGCAAGAGGTAGACGAAATATCCGAATGGTATGCCTTGCAAATGGGCAACCCATTGATGGTATTGTCTCAAGATAATGCTCGTCAATTCCTCAACTCTGCCACCCCGGCTCAGAAGTACAAATACTTCGTATCTGGGGTGCAGCTAGAGCAGCTCGATAACGATTATAAAATGTCTCAGGATACATTGGACAAAACGCTTGTTTTACAAGAAGAACTTCGTGGGAAAGTCGATCATATTAAAAAGGAGATGGAAGAGTCACAAAGGCTTGCTGAGACGGTCAACAAAAATAGCAGTCTTCGAGAACGCGCTCGGCACTACAGAAACCAACTAGTTTGGTCACAGGTTGTGGAGAAGGAACAAGCTCTTGTCAAGAAGACTGCAGAGCTAGAGCTGCGAGCGCAGCAAATTATTGACATGGAACGCGACCGTGAAGAGACGACCAAGGCGTTGGATGACCTGGAAGAAAAGTTGAATCGTTCTAAAGCTGTCAGAGACGAATTGAATGATGACTGCGGAGCCGTGGAGGAGAAAATCTCTACTGCGGAAGGTGTTTGGAATGCAGCCAAGAGAGAATTGACTGATTTACAACGCGAGGAAAGAGATGCACATGCTCGGCTCCGAGCAGCAAAGAGCGACATCCGAACATACGAGATGAAGATTCAAGAAGAGTCGAGCAGGCTCAATGAATCCACCGGTTCTGTTCGAACGCAAAAGGAAAATGAAAAAGAGAGAGCTCAGACGAGGCAGGCCGATTTGGATAAACGGATTGAAGACTGCAGACACCAGCTCCCAATACTGATGTCCAAAGTGACAAAGGCCGAGGAATCGATCAAAGGGCAACAGCATATCAAAGACCGCAAGAAGAAAGACATTATTCAGGTGGAACAAGGCGTCAGCGAGCTTCAAAAGAGCACAGGCTCCGCATACAGTGGGTTTGACAGGGACATTTCACATTTAGTCAAAGCCATTGCCAGCGATTCAGGTTTCGAGTGCAAGCCGGTAGGACCGCTGGGTGTTCACATTAGACTTCTTAAGCCTGAATGGTCGGGCATCTTGGAGAAAACGCTCGGTGAAGCATTGAACGCCTTCGTTGTTAAGAGCAAAAGAGACCAATCTCGCCTTTCAGGCTTTATTCGAAGATCTGGTATCAAACGACCACCTCCCATATACATCGCCTACGGCGGACAGATTGAAACCAGAAATCAAGAGCCAGCTGAGAATTTCGACACAATTTTACGCATTCTGGAGTTCGATAATGACATGGTGAGATCACAGTTAATTATCAACAACCAGGTTGAGAAGGTCATTCTCATTAAGGATCGCGTAGAGGCCGAAAAAGTGATGATAGACAACGGACCTCCGCCTAACGTTGCAGCATGCATTTGCTTTCATGATGGCAAAGGGAAACGTGGCCACGGGCTTCGAATGACAAATCGAGGTGGTACAATTGGTACAAGTCCTGTGATACCGTCTCCTGCGCGGCCGAGGATGCAATCAGATTCAGCTGGTCAATTGGCACTGCAAAGAGACAATCTGAAACACCTTGAACTTGAAATGAAAGAAATCGTCGCCGAGGAGAGAATAGCACATCAATTTTTGCAAAAAGCGAAGTCTGAGGTAGACGCACACAAGAAACTCATCGCGGGGCTCGAAAACGATCTTCGAAGAACGCTAGCTGATATCGAAAAAATCTCGGAAGAATTGGACAGCTTTGAAGGAGTCGATATCCGCCTAGATACGCTGCGTTCTGAGCTCAGCGCGAAACGGGCGGAAGAGGATCAACTAGGTATACAATATGGCAACATGAGATTAGAAAAGCGAGAGCTCAGCGCCAAGGCCGAGACGGCAAAGAAAGAGCTAGACGCTGCGCGAGATGATCAAAAGGACTTCAACAACCGTATCAACAAGGCCGATGAAAGAGTTCAAAAGCTTTTCTCTTTGAGGCAAATAACCCTTGCCAAAAAGAACCAGGCGTTTGAAAGAATAGAGTCGGAACAGTTTGCACTCCGACGAGCTGAGGCTGAATATGCGGAAAAATCAGAAGAAGTCCTAGATTTTATTCGACAAGCCGACGAGGTAGCTCCCGGCCGGGTACACATCCCCGAGGGTGAAGACTATCGAAGCATAGAGAAAAAATACGAGAAAATTCGTGAGCAGCTGGCTCTTCGTGAGGCGCGACTTGGGGCGACTGAACAACAAATTTACAGCCGCGCCAACGAAGCTAAAATCAAGTACGATGACTTCATGAGGCAGATTCAAGATGTCGATGAAACAGTCAAGTCCTTGAAGCATGCAATTGCGACTCGACTTAACCTATGGCGACAATTTCAGCGTCAAATTAGCGCTCGCGTTCGGATTCAGTTCAATTATCTACTGAGCGAACGTGGCTTCCGAGGTAAAATCGACCTTGACCATCGCAATCGAAGAGTGAACATCCACATTGAACCGGATGAGACACGCAGAAGCTCCACGGGGCGAAACACAAAAACACTATCTGGCGGTGAAAAATCATTTTCTTCAATTTGCATGCTTTTATCGGTATGGGAGGCAATTGGCTCTCCAATACGATGTCTTGACGAGTTTGATGTTTTCATGGACAACGTCAACAGAGCCATTAGCACTAATATGCTTGTAAGAGCTTTCATAATCCTGAAATGACGTGATCATGGTTACATTGTGAGAGACTGGTAACTAACAAAGGTTACGACTAGGTTGATACTGCGCGTCGCTCTGTTTCGAGGCAGTACATCCTAATCACACCTAACGCAATCGAGGGACGGGCTAGACTTGATAGGGACGTCAAGATAATCCGGTATGTTCTTGCCGGTGATGTTTGTCTGACAAATTGACGCTGATTCTCCATGTTTTTGAATAGGCTCACAGATCCTCGACAACGAACATTGACATAATGTTGACGATGGCTGTGTCTCTTCTTTTCCTATTTTCCGCGCGCGGGGGGGTCAAGGGGGGGCGCGACGGCTTATAGAAGGGCGAGAGAAATGGAAAAGTGATGATTTTCGGGGACAATTGCGAAAGGTCGATAACAGTCTAAGGTAAGGAACGGGTTCAACTGAGTAGTCTTTGGCAGTTGAGTTTGATCACCTTTAACCTTATTCTCTGCAAATAGGGTACAATATTTAACTTCCATAGTGTATGAAGGAATCTACCTCAAGAAGCATCTACCGACCCATGTTCGATTCAAAGCCTCGTCCCTCTGCTTCTAAGCACGTTTAAGCTAGACATCATGGTGAAGCCGGTCCACGTGCTAATGCTAGCAACCAGCCCGCCCAAAGCTTTCGATTCGTCTAGTCTCCGTAACATGAAGCTATGTGTGTCGACGAATCCAGGTGACTTATCATTGGTCATAAACAGCTCGCTTGTGCTGTAGATGACCGATAATGATGCTCGTTTCGTATACCAGGAGAAGTCGACAGATTTGTCACCAGCGAGATGCCATATGTCATCTGACAGCAGTGCAAGTTCCCTGACGGTAGCAGGAATATAGCTGGGCTGCGCCATGATGGCGAGTGCCTATAAGTATAATCTCGTCAGCTAAACGCCATAGAAAGACAACCACTTGATCTCTCGTACCTCTTGCCATTTGTGAATGACATCCTCGTTTGCGAGTAATCTGACCCACATGACGTCGGCGACTCTGCTTTCCACAGCGGCATCGTGTGCGTCCTTCTCTTTTGTCTTGAACATGGCGTGGCATTTCGATGCAAGCTCTAGCCTCTGCCTGGCTAGATGGAACCGTATCAGGCTGAAAACACCATCCGATAACACAGTGGGACTGATGTCAAGATAACCTGCGTCGCGAGCTCCCAGGTTCAAGGACCGGTGGGAGAATCCATATTCCGGGACGTGTCTATAGGCGGCAGATAGAATGGCGTTTTCAGCTGGGCTCGGGAACTGCAAGTGAGGAATGTGCTCGTACGAGTGAAACGTCCGTTGCGCGAAACGACGACTGCGAGTTGTCCGAATGGGTGGTGCAAATCTTCGTAGAGAGGCCATGCTCAATCAATTGGCGCGCTGCTCCGGACACAAAATCAAAAGCGATTCTGGCGATCAGGCTGACTAAAATTTTGGGCCTTGACAGTTGCTATCAGTCCTTTTTCTCGGGCCCAATATAGTGCACGAAGGCTTGTAGAGCGAATGGAATGGACGTTATTGAATCAACTCGTCATATGCAAATGCAGTTCCTTCACGTTCACTGAGGAGTTGAAAGTAAGGCACAACTAGCATATCGGCTCAACAAGCACGGCCCGTTCTTCTCATAAAGTGGGGCTGAGTGGGGCCCGTAATGGCACACTGTACTGATTTATGTAATGATAGTACTCTTCCTATTCCTACAAGCTGTTCAGGAAAACACGCTAGTATTATCTACTGCAATGCAAATCATCGGAATACACACTGCAACTGAACTACAAGTAATAATTGATAGAAGAATAGAAGGTGTGGCCATCTTGGCACTGCCCGTGCCCCGCCCCTCCATAGGTGTAACGGAACAAAAAATATATATATCCCTTTGGGGTGTGATCCACGAAACGAGACAAACTTTGTGCTTAAAAAATCATGCGAAAAGTGGACACAATTGCCATTTTCGGCACTAAAATTCCGCTAGAAGTCATAGATTTTTATTTAAAACCCTAATAAACACCATTTATGAGGATTTTAATGTACTACGCTAGCAGGGGCTGCGTAAATGCCTATAATAGGTAAAGTATGCACTAAAAATACAAATTCTACCTAAAAATAGGTATAAAGTTAAGCAGAGGTAAAATCTAGGTATAAACTTTGCACCTATGCTTATATGTAAAGATCATCGCTGCTATAACGACCTTCGTTACTGACAGCCCCCCCCCCCTCTAACCCCCCTAGATAGTATAAAGTCAAAGACCCATAGTAATCCACATACAACTTGTACCTGACTTTGTCAAGCACAAAGTTTGTCTCGTTTCGTGGATCACACCCTTGGGTGCGGTAAGGCGCCAACTACCTACTAGGTTAGTAAGTCACAACAGGGATAGTGCGCCAATGATGGCGAAGCTTAGTACTAGATACTCTGTATTCTGTATAGAGCGGGTCGCGTGCTAAGGTATTAATAGCTTTCCCTACCGCGAAGATAAACATTATATACCATATTTAGCAGAATAATGAGAAGTATCTAGCCGCATCTGTTACGTGCTGGATGTCACACGTAAGTTAGGGGTACTTACACAATAGGTGTAGTACGTATAAAGTTATAAAGAGAAGGAACACTTAAGTTAAAGGTAAGTAATTAAGTATATATATAGTTAAAGTTATTTATTATAAGAAAAAGAGGGAGTGGAACCCTTTTATATATAGTAGGTTTTACTATTAAGTATAGACTATAATAGGTTCCCTTTTTATAAAAGAAAATATAGCTTATTTTAAGCTAGCTAAATAAAAATAAAATAAAATAAAGTTATAGTAAGCTATATATAAATCTTAGAAAGTAAAAGAAAAAGAGATAAAACTACTAAAGTTAGTATATAGCTAAGTTATAGACTAACTTATAAAAGCTATATTAAGTAAGAAAAGAAAATATAAGTAAGTTATTATAATACTTAATAACCTTAGTAAAACTATTATATACTTATAAGGTTATATACTTAGTATATTACTATATCCTATACTTTTATATAGTTTATAATTATTACTTACTTTTACTATTACTAAATACTTCTTTACTATTATTAAATATATTGCTACTATTATTAAATATATTATTAATAGCTAAGTTTACTTTATTAGAATTACTATTAAGTTTATTATTAGCTATTTTAATATTACTATTACTATCCCTAAATTCTTTATTAAATAACTCTAAATTATTACTATTTCTATTTTTACTTATACTTAAAAATATATTTAGGTATATTATTAAAAGGTTAATATTTATAGTAATAATAAAGGTTATAAAGGTAAAGTAAAGAATATACTTAAGAACTACCTACCTATAGTAGCTTATATTAATATTTAGAGTATTAATATTAAGCTTTATTATAATAAATTTAGCTTTATTTTAATAAATACTTAGCTATATTAGTTTATAAAGTAATTTTAGGCTAAAGTTAAGCCTTTTTATTGTTATAAGTAAAGCTAAGCTATATATTTCTTTTTATATATTATTAGTATAGCTATTAAATTTAGTAATAATTCTATTAAGATAGGTTTTAAGGGTATAGAGTTTTATAATCCTTTCTTAAATAATTTATTAGTATACTTAAGCTAAATGTAACTTATATTCAAGAAAAATACTAATAGTATTATATATTTTACTAAAGTATATAAAAGTATTATATAAGACTCTTTAGCTAAAGTAGAATTTAGTATAAAAAATAAAGAAATTAATAATTTATAATACTAAAGGGTTATTTAGAACTATTAGCTTATTAAGGTTTTAATAGTTTATTATTAATTTAATATTACTATATATATAAATCTAAAGATTCTACCTTATAAAGGTTTCTTTAATTTTAGTAGTAATAAGTATAAAAAGCTAAATAAAAGCTTTTATACTAAGCTTTATAGTATATTAAATAAAAGCTTTATTAAAGTACTTATCCCTTTTATTTTTAAAAAGCTAATATAGCTAGTATAGCTTATAAAGTAGAAAAGGTCTATAAAACTTACCTTTAATAAAGTCCTTAGTATTTATAACTTTTCATAGCTTAAAAATATAGGGTAGATTTTTAAGAAGCTTAGGGATAGTAGCTAGAATTATATAGTAAGTCTTAAAATATAGGTTCTTTAGCTTAGTAAGGCATTTAAAGGTATACTTACAAAGATAGGCAATTTTAGCCTTTATATTTAAGGTTTTATAAGTAAGTATAATAGTTATATAACTAGCTATAGTAATAATAAATTTAATAAAGCTATAGGTCTATATTAGTTATTTATAAGAGTCTATAGATACTATATAGTAATAGCTATTATATAATATTAAAATTTAGTAAAGTAGGGATTTTATAAGAAAGTAGTTAATAATAATAATATTAAAAGGGATAGGAATATTACTTAGTAAAGGGGTATTATTATTTATAAGTAAAAAGAAACTTAATAGTAATTATATTAATGTAAGGCTTCTATATTTTAAAAGTATACTAAGGTACTTAAGCTAAAGCCTTAACTAAAATAAATATAATAGCTTTAGGGTATTATAGTATTTTATAACTTAAGGCACTTACTATAGTTAAAGGGATTTACTATATTTATTATAGTATGCCTTCCTTTATAGCTTAAGTTAAGAAAATATATATATACTTTATTTATATTTAATATATACTAAATATAGAAGGGATCCCCTTTAGAATCTTACATTCTTAGTAATAATTATTATAAAAACCTATAAACCCTTTAATTTTTATACCTTCTATTAATTTTAGCCCTTTAAAGTAATACTTATTATAAAACACTTAGAATTACTTATATTAAAGTAACTATGAAAACTCTAAAATAGGGCATTACTAAAATAATAGTGTAGGGAATAATAGGAAATACTAAAATATAGTACTAAAGAAATTATTAAAGTTCCTTTTTTATAGTATAGCCTTTAAGCTATTTATAGTAGCTTATTAGTACTTAGTATATATAAAATACCTTTACTAAAGAGTTGGGGTATTATTTTTATTATACTTAATAGATTTTGTTATAGTAAAAGTCCTAAGGATGCCTTTAGTTTTAACAGTTTATACCTTAGCCTTAATAGCCTTTACTTTAAACTAAAGTAATTTAATAAAGGATTTAATAATAGAAATTAAAGCTATTATAATAAACTTATGTTTTTTTAATATAATAAGGTAGGATTTTATATCTTTAATAGTCTTTACTATAGGTATAGACTTAGTAGCTTTTATAATTTTAATATTAACTATTCCTAAAGTATTAGTCTTTATAATATTATAAATATTTATAAGGCCTTTAATATTATTATAGTGTGTTTTAAATATCTTATTATAGTTTATTATAGTAGACTTAAGGGCTTTTATAGCTATCTTTAATACTAAAATATATATAAGAAACTTATTCTATATACTAAATAACTATTTACCTATAGTAATAGCTACTTAGGCACTTAGCTTAAGGATCTTTATAAGGTAAAACTTACTAATTATTATTAAAAGGCTATTAAAGGTTCTATTTAAGTAGCTAAAGATATTATTAATATATTTAGTAATAATAATAAACTTTACTAAAAGCTAGAAGGTTTAGTAATAGCTTTTATAGCTATTTCTATCTTTTTAAATAAAAACTACTATTTAAAGGGAGTTTTAGGTAGTATAAATTATAAAGAGTTTTAATTTACCTTTAGCTTAAGCTTTATTACCTTTTATAGTAACTACTATAGCTTTATTACTTTAACTATTAAGTCCCTTAAAAATATTAATATAATAAGCTATTACTTTTAAATATAGCTTATAAAGGGGATTATCTTTTTTAATACTAAATTTATTATAACTAATTTTAGCTTTAGCCTGTTACGCATCGCGGGATCCCTAGGTTCCTCTTAGCCTAAGCTCTTCGGACCCCGCGGACCGCGATGCCCTAGTCTAGCCTTATATATCAGGCATCTAGCCAGATATGCCTATACTATATATTTTGTGTAGTGTGAGCATTCCTAGATAGATTATTAATATATATTAGCTTCTTCTGAATGTAATAGGTTATAAGCCCTATGTATTCTAGATTTTTTAATGTTTTATTATTATCTTTATTTTAAACCTATATTATATTTTACTATATTTAGTATATGCATTTTTTAGATATATAATAGAACTAGTGGTGTTAGTATTTATATTTAACCTAAACCTTATAATTAAGGCCCTTTTTCCTTTAATTAGCTATTTTTATTTATTTAGCCCTTTACTAATTCTTTTTTATAATAAAAAACATATATAAGTAAGGATTTAAATATATAACCTTAGCGTTTAGGCGTATAGAATTAGTCTTTATTATTATAGTGTAAAATACTATAACCCCTAATATTATAAGAATTTTTTATAGAGTTTTTTAAAAAAAGGGGCCTTTACTATAACTACCTTTACTACTAGCTAGGTTTTAATATTCTAAAGTTTAGAACTACTTAGTTATTAGTCTAACTAAAGAGGTAATTATAGATTATTAGGTATAGTAAATTAGGGTAAAGTAATGCCTGCTAACTAGGCTAAGGTATAACTAGGTAAAACTTTATAATTTTTTCTCCCTTTATTATTAAGGTATAGGAGATGCTTATTATAAACCTACTAATCTTTAACTTTATAATCTCTATATAGGTATAGGCTATATAGTAATTTAACTAAAATAGCGCACTACCTACACTAATAAACTATTTAACTAAATTAGTAATTCTTTAGTATTAGATACTAAGTTATAAGGTTATTAATAAAAGGTCCTTATAATATATAATTCCTACTATAATAAGCAATTAAAATATATCTCTATAGCTATAGGAGGCTAACTAAAGCTATAATATAACTAATCCTTTTAGTATAAAGAATATAATACTAAAATCTATATAAATTACACCCTTAAAGGGTTCTAAAAATTTTAAAGAATAGAAAATCTTTATAAAGATATATATTTATATTCTTAGCCTTACTAGCTACTTTAAAGGCATAATTCTATAGTCTTAAGAGACTAATAAAAAACATGCCTTATTAATATATTTAGTATAGTAAATGCTATTTATATATATATAGAAAAACATCCTTAGAGTAGGATAGGACTATAGAGGCTATATAATAGACCTTATATAGCTTATTTGTAATAATTATAGCTTTTAAGCTAATATTATTATTATTAAGCTATTTAATAGCTTTTTTTAATTAAAAAGGTTAGAGTTTTTATTAATAAGGGCTTAGCTTAACTATTACTAAAATTTATAGTAAAGGATTAATAACGTTATAACTTTACTTAATATTATATAGGTTACTTAGATACTTTAAGTAGTAAAGGGTGCTATGCCTAATATTTATAATATATAAAAGATCTAAGGTTATAGTTCTAAGGGTTTTAAGAAAGAGGAGATATTAAAATATCTTATATATAAATTAAATAAACTAGCTAAGGATTAGAAAGCTAGTTTTTTTATAAAAAAGTCTTTATAAAGAAAATAAAATAAAAAGAAAGTAATAGAATTAATAACTTTTAAATATAGCTATATAATCTTAGCTAGATGCCCTTTATATATAAAAGATATATACTAAAAGCTTTATTCTAAACTTTAACCTATATAGGTAAAGTTTACCTAAAAAGGGAGTACTATAAAGGTATCTATACTAAAAAGCACTGCTTTTTCTAATATTATATAAGTAGGAAGCATATTTAGCAGTATAACTATAGGCATTAATAATAATTATACTGCTACTACTAATTGCAGTAGACTTATAAGGCATAACTATATTCTAGATACTAAATATAGTAATTATACCTTTAATTTAATAAAGTAGTTTATATACTTAAATACTAATATAGAAGTTAGACTAATAACTGCTAGTAATAGTTAGCCCCTTACTATTAAAGGAATTAGAATAGTTCAATTACCTATTAAGAGAGAATATCTTAAGCTACTAAATGCCTAACTAGCCCCTAAGGTAGAAGTTAATATAATTTCTCTAGGTCTCCTTTATTAAGCTAGTATTATTATAAATAGGTCTATAGACTAACTAATTATAAAGTCCTTATTATAACTTATAGCTTTCTTTTATTAGGCTTTTAATATTATAGTGCTAAAGCTTTATACTAAAGAACCTTACTTTAACTTTATAGTGTTACCTACTAAGGCTATTATAAAAAATATAGAATATAGCCTTTTATATAAGAGACTTAGGTATACTAGAAAGGATTAAATAGTCTATATATATAAAAAAGTAGGCATATTAATTAATCTAATATCTTTAAGCAATTTTTACTATAAAGCTTACTATTTTATAAAAGCTAATTAAATTATTTATTAAGAACTATAACTTAATGTTAACGCTTTTCTAAGGTGTGTTTTCTAGGATTATATTATATATAAACTAGAGGGATTTAGCAGTAAGAACTACACTTTATATACTATTAATGCTTTTACCTATTTTTATTAAGTTATTTTAACTATAAGTTATAAGAATTTATAGAAAGCTATAGAGGTATAGTAGACTGCTATAGAAAATATAAGCAGTGGATTCACTATAAAGTGCTTCTATACTAATAATACTATAGAATTTCTAGGTAAAAAGTTTGCAAATTACTGCTATAAGAAAGGCATTATCTATTACACTAAGGCTTCTTATATTTCTACCTATTAAGGCCTTATTAAAAGGGCTAGGAGAACCCTTATAAATATAGCTTAAGCATTAATAATTAGTGCTAAGCTTCTTAATATCCTTTAGCTTTATACTATAAAGTATATAGCTAAGATTACAAATATTCTACTAATAAGTGGCACTCCTAGCGGAAAATCGCTATAATAAGCTCTCTTTAATAAAATTAGGCTTATTAATAACTTATTAATTAAGAATCTTTATATATTAGGGTGTATTGCTTATATACAAATCCCTAATAAAAGATATATAAAGGCATAGAAAATATCCCCTAGAGCAAAAAAGGGGCGCCTTATAGGCATAGAAGGTAATAAATGTTATCTATTTAAGGTTTAGCTACCTAAAGAAAGCTATATTATAAAGGTATAAGATGTTTAATTTTAGCAAGACCCTATAATATTTTATAACTCTACTAATAAAACTAAATTTATTACTAAATTAGTTAATTTAGCGTTTAAAGAAAAGGGTAGAAGGATTATTACTCTACCTTTTACAGACCTAGCGTATAAGGCTAACCCTTTACTATAAGATAGAATCTAATAATACACAAAGCAGTTTAGTACTATAAATGCCTTATAAGGTTATAATAACACTAAAAATATATTTAGGGGTAACCCTTTATTTAATTAGATATACTAGAGGTTAACTACTCCTCCTAGTAAACCCTCTTTATATTATTTCTTTAGTTTACTAAAAATAATATTAAAGAACCTGCTAGAATTACAGTAAAAGGAGTAGCTTATTATATTTAAGCAACTTAAAGAACTAGTTATTAACCCTAATAAATATAAGACTAAGGCTTTTTTTAAGCCTATTCCCTTTATTAAAGATATAAAGATAACTAATATGCTATATAATATAAATTACACTAATATAAATAATGTTATTATAATAGCTAAGTTATTAAAAGTAGTTACTAATAAAGTAACTCTTTTATTTTAAAAAAATAAGATATAATAAGCATTAAAGGACTATAGAGAGAGGATTATACACTCTTAAAGCTTAAAGTCTATTAACTAAGAATCCTTATCTTCCTAACCTAGTATATAATAGTTATTATATATAGGTATATATAAGGATTATTTATATATTATAATATATAGTTAAAAACGCGCTTTTCCTAACAGCTCTGCAGAGCCTAAATAATTAAACCTTATATATTATAATAATAATGCTATTTATAACTTAAATAACTCTATAAACCCCTTATATTGTATAATAATAGTGTAAGCAGCAAGCATAGCTAATATAAAGATATATATACTATTAAATTAGTTTAAGGCATATAAGCTACCTAATTATTAGACCTTTTAGTGGCTAGCTAAGATTAAAGAATTATAAAAAATATAATAAAAAAACAGTTAGTGTCTTATATATACACCTAAGAACGCTGTTATTTTTAATAGCTAGTAGGTTTATACTATTAAATATTTTATTAATAAACTACCTTTTCTAAAGGCTTACTAGGTTATTTATAGTAACTAATACTTTAAAGTCTTTAATGCTTAAGACCTTTATACTATAGTAGTATACCTAGTTTCTCTATGTATTTTTTATATAATTATTACTATTCTTAACCTTAAGTAGCAGTAATGTAATATAGTTAATACCTTTCTAAACATAGAGGCTAAAACTAAGGTTTTTGTAAGGCAGCCTTATAGCTATAAGGATATATTAGAATAAGTGTACTGCCTTAATTATACGCTTTATAGTCTTTTAATATCCCCTTTTTAGTAGCTTAATAACATTTTTACTAAGCTTTTTAAGTATAGCTTTTAGTGCCTTTTTAGTAAGTTATATATTTTTACTTATAATAACTTTATTTTTCTTCTTCTTTATATTAATAATATTATTATAGTGGCTTCCTTAAATGCTATTATAGACTCTATACTTAATATACTAGAATTATAATATAAGCTTAAGCGCCTAAGGATAGTTTAGATATTCCTAGGTATATAATTTAAATAGGATTATAACTATTAAACTATTTTACTTTATTAGAAGAAGTATATTAATTCTATTTTTTAATAGTATAATACTTTAAGCCTAACCCCTACTTATATACCCTAGCTACCTAAGGTTAAGATTCCTTCTAATTAGAAAGACCTCTTAATAGTTAGAATTTTTAAAGATTAGTAATGTAAAATTAGTTGCTTTAACTAGCTCTTAATATATATAAGACCTAACATTATATATATAGTAAATAAGCTTAGTATAGCAAATTTAGTATTAAAGTAGATTTATATAAATCTAAAGAAGTACCTTTAAAGATATCTTTAAGGAATAAAGGATTTAGAGATTCTTCTTAGTAGTGTTATTAATAATAGCACTATTAAACACTCTTTCTAAGTCTATAGCTATAGCAATGCCTTTTATAGTAATAACCTTAATATAAGGCGCTTTATAGCTAGTTATATTATACTAGTTAATAGTAGTGCTATTCTTTAGGCTTTAAAGTAATAATCTATAGTTATATTAAGCACTATAAAAGCTAAATTCCTTAATCTTATACCTATAGTGCTCTCTATAACCTAGGTCTTTTAGCTAATTAAAGACTTTAGATTTAGTTAAGTTTACCTATTATTACTATTTATAGATAGTTAGAATGCTAAGGTAAATATACTAAATAAGAAGTATTGTAGCTATATAAGGCATATTAATTTATAATATAAATAGATTACGTAGAGAGCTTATAATAGCCTCTTTTACCTTAAGTAGGTTAGTACTAATTAAATAATTACTAATAGCTTTACTAAAGGTCTTAAGCATAAAAAATACAGTAACTTTATATATATGCTCTAAATAACCTTAAAGTCTAAGCTTCCTTTCTATAAAAATTACTAATTATACTTTAATATCTTTTTCTTTTCTCTTTTCTATATATTTTCTATATATTTTTTACTGCTTATATATTAGCTTTAGTTATAACTTATTAACCTTACTAAAAGCCTAACCTTTTGCACGCAAATTCCTTTAGATACCTTAACACATCTAATATTTTCTATATCCTACTCCTTTATAATTAAATATTATATATATTTAATATAGGCTAGTTATTTAGCTATAGGGGTGGTGTTATGTATTGCGGGATCCCTAGGTTCCTCTTAGCCTAAGCTCTTTAGACCCTATAGACTATAATGCTCTAGTCTAGCCTTATATATCAGGCATCTAGCCAGATATGCCCATACCATACATTTTGTGTGGTGTGAGCATTCCTAGATAGATCATCAATACATATCAGCTCCTTCTGGATGTAACATAGCCTTAGAAAATTCTATACTATAAATATAAAGATTATTCTTAAAGGTTTAATCTTTCTTTTTAGGTCTTTATTTATTAGTATATTACTACTTTATATAGTCCTTTTCTATATTAACTATAGTAATAAAATTAATATTATTTAATATATTATAGAGTATATATATTTTACTATTAGCTTTTATAAATTAGTAAAGGTATTAATATATTACTATATTAGTAATATATCTTACTACCTCCTTAGTAGTAATTACTAGCTTATTAATTAGGTTTATTAAGGATAGGCCTATTAAGGTTTTCTCTTTAATATTATTAATATTATTTAGCTTTTAGTTAGGGTTTATATTATTTATATTAGAGATATCCTTATTTATATTATAGTTCGCTATAGTAAGCTAAGGTATAGTATAGAGTATACTTAAGTTATTACTATTTTTACTATAAGATTTACTACCTTAAGTAGTAGAAGTACTCCTTAGCTAGCTAGTTAAAATATTAGTTTCCTAAAGATAGAAATTAAATATAAAACTTAATAGATTAGCTAGGTTAATATTATAGGAATTTATATTATTTTTAAGGTTTATAGCTAATTACTTTAAAAGGCTTATAGGAAGTTAGTAGTAAAGAGAGGGTTTAATAAGGGCTTTAATATATAAGTATAGAAAAAAATATAGGAGTTTACTATATATATCCTACTAAGACTTTTTTTAGCTTAACTTTTACTAAATTCTAGTATAGTAATTAGTAAAACTAATATAAATAGCCTTTAGTTAGTAGATTTAATGTACTATAGAAAACCTTAGGGAGGTTAAGAGTTTAGGTAATATATTTATTACGTGCTAGATGTCACACGTAAGTTGGGGGTACTCACACAATAGGTGTGGTACGTTATAAAGTTATAAAGAGAAGGAACACTTAAGTTATAGGTAGGTAGTTAAGTGTATATATAGTTAAAGTTATTTATTATTAAAAGAAAGAGGGAGTAGAACCCTTCTATATATAATAGGTTCTACTATTATATATAGACTATAATAAGTTCTCTCTTTATAGAACAAAATATAGCTTATTCTAAGCTATATAAATTAAAAAAGAAAAAAAAGAAAAGAAAAAAAAGTAAGTTTATAGTAATTTACTTATAAAGTTAAGAAACTAAAAGGAAAAAGAAATAAGCTATAGGAGTTTATATATAGCTAGGTTATAGACTAACCTATAGAAGTTCTTTAGTTTACTACTATATTCTATACTATTACTACTTACTTTTATTACTTATAAATGCATTACTATTACTAAGGGACTTATTATTATTAGCTGCTTTAGAGTTATTAAGGTTTATAGTATAGCTTTAATATACTATTATAAAGTAAATATTTTTAGTAAGGGAGCATTAAACTATAGGGTTAGCTAAAACCCTTTTAAAGATCTCCTACCTTTAGTAGTTAGCTATAGTATTAAAGGTATAAATATTAAGGGTTATTACTATAGCCTTAGCTTCTTCCTAATATTAAGTAAACTCTATATTATTATAAAAATATACTATACTAAAGTTAAGCTTTTACTTAGTTTTATTAGCACCTATACTATATTAATCCTTTTAAGTGTTATTAATATAAAAGTTATAAGTTATCTTATTAATTAGTATTTAAATATAGGTAGTAAGTATTTAAACTTTCTTAGTACTAATATAAAGAACTTTATACTTTATACTAAAGAGATATAAGTAATACTTAATAAAAATACTAGTATAGTCTCCTACTAGTTTATAATAAGTAAAGGGAATATATTTAGTATTAAAATAGTTATAAGTCTTAGTAAAATAAATAAAAAAATTAATAAACTATTAAGCTTATAGGATTCTAAGGAGAATAATTCTATTTTAAAGGTTTATTATATTTTTAATACTACTTTTAATATAAGCTTAAAGGTTTTATTTAGTAAAAGTTTTATTAATATAAATAGTAATAGTTAGAGAGAGCTAAATAAAAGTATTTATATTAAGTTTTATAATATAGTAAATAAAAGCTATATTTAGTTTTAGTAAGCTACTATTTATTAGGAGACAGTGTAATCTATAGATTTTATAAAGTAGAAAGGTTTTATAGAAACTACCTTTAATAAAGTCCTTAGTAGTTATAATATAATATAATTTAAAAATAAAGGGTTTTTTTATTTATTTTACACTACCTATAGTATTAGTACTATAATAAGCCTTAAAATATATATTACTTAGCTTAGTAAAGAGGTTAAGTATTTCTTTATCGTCTTAGTTAATTTCTTCCTTAATAAAGAGAGTCTTTTAAAGTAGTATTAGTATTATATAGCTAAATATTATACTTTTAGTATTAAAACTAAGGAAACTCTATATAACTATATAGGGAAAATAATAGTTTTATATAAAAAAGTAGCTATAAAAAGAATAGTAAAGAGTATAGTAAGGTATAAAGGAATGCTAATAATAGTAATAAAGAAAATAAAAGAAGTAACCTATAATATAAAGGTAATAACATTATTAATTAAAAGGAGGTTATAAAAAAGTTATAGTAAGGTAAGTTTTTTTATACTTAGTAGTATACTTAGGTAGCTAAGCTATAGCTTTAGCTAAGTAAATAAAGACCCTTAAATATTACTATATTTTATAATTTAAAGTAAATACTAGTATAGGTAAGGTTTCCTATATAAATAAAGATATAGTTTTTATAGCTTAAAGTTAAGAATACTTATATATTTTATTTACTATTATTATTATTTAAATATAGGTAGAATCCTTTAGGGATTTTATATTTCTAGTAGTAAACATTATAAATATTAAATAATCTTACTAAACTATTATATTTCTTACTAACTCTATCCTCTTAAAGTAAGTAAGTAATATAGAAAATTAAAAACTACTTATACTTATATAACTACTAAAATTCCTATAATAAGGTACTACTAAAATAATAGTATAAGAAATAATAGAAGCATTAGAATATCTTACTAAAGGGATTAATAAAATCCCCTTTTTATTATATAATCTTTAAGCTACTTATAATAGCTAGCTAGTGTTTATTATATATAAAATACCTTAATTAAGGAGTTAGGGTCTTATCCTTAGTATACTTAGTAAATCTTATTATAGTAAAAGTCCTAAAGGTATCTATAGTTTTAATAGTTTATACCTTAGCCTTAATAGCCTTTACTTTAAACTAAAGTAATTTAATAAAGGATTTAATAATAGAAATTAAAGCTATTATAATAGACTTATATTTTTTTAATATAGTAAGGCAGGATTCTATATCTTTAATAGTCTTTACTATAGTTATAAACTTAATAACTTTTATAATTCTAGCGTTAACTATTCCTAGGGTGTTAGTTTTTATAATATTATAAATATCTATAAGGCCTTTAATACTATTATAGTGTTTTTTAAATATCTTACTATAGTTTATTATAGTAAACTATAGGGCTGCTATAGCTATCTCTAATACTATAATATATATAAGGACTTTATTATATATACCTAATAACTACTTAAATATAGTAATAGCTACTTAGGCGCTTAGCTTAAGGATTTTTATAAAATAAGACTTGCTAACTATTATAAAAAGGCTGCTAAGGGTCCTATTTAAGTAGCTAAAAGCATTACTAATATATTTAGTAATAATAATAAACTTTACTAAAAGCTAGGAGGTTTAGTAATAGTTTTTATAATTACCTCTATCTTTTTAAATAAAAACTACTATTTAAAAGGAGTTTTAAATAGTATAAATTATAGAGAGTTTTAATTTACCTTTAGCTTAAGCTTTATTACCTTTTATAGTAATTACTATAGCTTTATTACTTTAAGCTTTAAGTCCCTTAAAAATATTAATATAATAAGCTACTACTTTTAAATATAGCTTATAAAGGGGATTATCTTTTTTAATATTAAATCTATTATAGCTAATTCTAGCTTTAGCTTTAGTAAATTCTATACTATAGATATAAAGGGTATTCTTAAGGGTTTAATTCTTCTTCTTAAGTCCCTACTTATTAATATATTACTACTTTATATAGTCCTTTCCTATATTAATTATGATAATAAAGTTAATATTATTTAATATATTATAAGGTATATATATATTACTATTAGCTCTTATAAATTAGTAAAGGTACTAGTGTATTATAGTATTAGTAACGTGCTTTGCTGCTTCCTTAGTAGTAATTACTAGCTTATTAATTAAGTTTATTAAAAATAGGCCTATTAAGGTTTCTTTTTTAATATTATTAGTATTATTTAGCTTTTAGTTAGGGTCTATATTATCCTTATTAGGGATATTCTTATTTATATTATAGTTAGCTATAGTAAGCTAAGGTATAATATAGAGTATGCCTAAGTTATTACTATCTTTATTATAAGATTTACTGCCTTAGGTAGCTAAAGTGCTTCCTAGCTAGCTAGTTAGGATATTAGTCTCCTAAAGATAGGAATTAAATATAAGACTTAGTAGATTAGCTAGATTAATATTATAGAAATCTATATTACTTTTAAGGTTTAAAGCTAACTACTTTAAAAGAATTATAGGAAGTTAGTAGTAAGGAGAAGGTTTAATAAAGGCTTTAATATATAAGTATAGAAAGAAATATAGAAGTTTACTAAATATATTTTACTAAGCCTTCTTCTAGCTTAACTTCTATTAAATTCTAATATAATAATTAGTAAAACTAATGTAAATAGCTTTAAGTTAGTAGATTTAATATACTATAGAAAGCCTTAGGAAGGTTAAAGGTTTAGGTAGTATATCTATATAGGCTAAGGAAAAATATAAATTAAGTGTAAATAACTACTATAAGGAAGAAAGTAGTAGTATATAAATTTTTAAAGAAAAAAGAGATAGAAAAGTAAAGAAAAAAAAGTAAAGAAAGAAGGGGAAAGAGTATAAAAAGGGAAGAATTTTATATACCCTAATAAAGCTTTATAAAAGTAAGATTAAGGTAAGCTTCTATAGTATATAAGGAGTTAGAAAATAATTAATACTTTTTACTAATAAGGAATTCTTTATATATATTTATAAAATTAAATATAAAGCTAGTATAACTAGGATTTTATTAATTAAAAGGCGCTTTCAAGCCTTTCTTATAGTATTCCTTATCCTAATTAATAATATCTTTTATAAAGTATTTATTAACTATCTTAGCAGTATTAATATATATTTTTTCCTTAAAAATCTACTAATTATTCTTAGTAGAGTATCCCTTTTAATAAATTAAGAAATTAATATAAAGCTTCTTACTTTTCTTTTAAAAAAATTATATATAGTAATTTTAAATCCTTTTAATTTCCTAATAGTCTATCTTTTCTAATTTAGTTAAGCTTATTAGTAATAGCGCTAGCTTAATTCTTTTAAAAGGGTTTTTACCTTATTATAGTTTCTAAATATAAGCTATAGAAATTACTAAATAAACCCTTAAAGTTAGTAGAAAGTTAAGGTAAAAGGAGAGAGAAGAGATTTATTTTAAAACCTTATATAGTTTAGTATATTAAAGAGACTATTTCTTCTTAAGCTTACTTAGAAGCTTATATTCTAAGTATAGCTTAAGGTATACTATATCTTTAATATTAATATTTATTAGGTTATGCCTAGAGTTATATTAGATTTTTATAAGTATAGCTACTACTATAATAGTATACTTAGCCTCCCTTTAGTATAACTTTTAAAACACTAAGAGGTTAGTATTATTAAAATCTATAATAGATTTATTTAGATTTATAAAAAGGTTTATTATTATAAATAGCTTATAACTAAGTATAAGTTTATTAAGTAATTAGTTTATTAAAGCTATAGCTATATTATTAAGGTAGTATTAAAGTACTAGAAGTATTAAAGGCTAGGGAATATTTAAATTAGTTATAGTATAATACTATACTATAGTAATTATAGTTTAGTTTTTACACTTAGCTATACTATTAGTTTATAAGTAATATACTATAGCTATAAGGAATTTTACTCTTAGCTTATAAAAAAGCATAGTTTAAAGGTTAGAGATAAACTTAGAGCTTTAATTACTAATAATTTCTTATAGTAGCCCTTAGTTAGTAAGGTAAAGTCCCTTAAGTAGAAGTTTAGCCTAGATTTTTACTAAATACTCTTTATAGCTAGGAATAAGGATTATCTTTTTACTAAAGAGATAGTTTATTAAGTAAAGTAAATTATAAGTAATAAATCCTTCTACTACTTATATTATATTTATAAAGCTAACTTTTAGTATATTAGTAATAAAATCTAATAAAATACTATAAAAAGGCACTAGCTTTATTTAAAGGGGTTATATTTCTTCTAAGGCTTAAGATTAAAAAACTACATTTTCTCTATAGATATTATAGTGTGCTATATAGGTATATATTTAGCTACTTATCTATAGAAAGCAAATAATAAAGAGCTTCTTAGCTATTTTCTTTATACTAAAGTAGTAAGTATTATTATAAGTAAGCTAAAGGAAAGCTTTTATATAGTTCTAAGAAATATAAAGTTAGTATAATCCTTTTAAATTATAATAGTAAAGAAGTTTATTATCTTAAAGGTCCTAGCTATATAGGGGAATTTATAGTTAGTTTTAATTAGCTTAGTATTACCTCTCTCTATATATAATTATACCCTTAATAATTTAGCTATACTTTATATTATACTAATACCCTACTATAAGAAAATCCTTTAAATTATTATCTATAATAGTAAAAACTATAGATTTCTCTTTAAAATATATATAAGTATTAAGTTTATTAAATTTACTATAGTTAGCTACCTCCCTATAGCTAATATTAATAGGTAAGTAAGAGAGTGCATTAAATACTATATTTAAGGTGCTAGAAATATAAATAATATAGATTTTAAACTATAAGAGATAATTTATAACCTTAGTAAGCTTAAGGTTAGCTTTATTAAGATTTATTATTATAAGTAAGGTATACTAGATAATTCCCTTTACTAGTAAGTAATTAATAATAATATTTATAGCTAATAAGTTAGATTAGGCTATTTTCCTTAGCTTCCTTATCCCCTATATAATAGCAGTAACCTTTACCTTTATTAAGCTATACCTCTTTTTAATAGCTAAGGTTAGCTAAGAGAGAAATAAAATAAGGTAGAGTTTATTACTATTAATATTCTTTCTAGGAATATTAGTGCTATTCTAGTTAACTACTAATTAAAAAGTATATAAGCTAAAACCCTTTTTATATATATTAACCTTAAAAAAAAGAGGCCTTTTAGAGTTATAGTGCTAGAGTAGAATCTTAATATATAGGAGTTTCTAAATTACCTTAAAGAATATAATTTCCTACTTAAAGGGTATAAAATTTACCTACTAAGCTATATATTTTTATACCTACTTAAATAACTTAATAAAGAGCTTATTTTTCTTATAAAAATTCTAAAGTATTTTAGTTTTTCTATTCTATAGGGGTTTAATATATAGGTTAAACTAAGGGACCCTTATATAAAGAAATCTAGCTATCCTTATAAAGGTTTTAAGGCTTAAGAGTGTAGTAGGTATTTAAAGGTTTTTAAATACCTTAATACAGTTACTAATATTAGTAATGCCCTCTATATTTATAATAAAACCTAAGAGTTAAATTAATAAATAGCTAATAAATAACTTCTTAGCTATAATATATAG